>MU223511.1:747681-764130 GCA_018584345.1 Thuja plicata
GCCATTCATCATTAAATCATATCTCATTTAATATGTCCATACAACTGCAATAACCAATAATATATGCTCAAATATCTCATAAAATGCTAACTAAATAATAATCATATTCCATCATAAAACCCAATAGGGTCAAAGCAATAGTCCTGTCCATCTAACATAGGAAGATTCTAGGGTGGGCATTACAATAAAAATGGTGTTTCATATTACAGTACGGGATAATGGAGTGGTATCTACTTCGCCACTTTGCCAGGGTCTCCAGCTTATACCATTTTGAAGGAGGAACTCATAGTGCTCTCTCCGACAAGAATGTACTACACATATTACATTGCACCCCAGGCTGGTACGATGATGGTTAGAGTCAACTGGAAAGGCGAGCTATCAGTCTACTTTTGGCTTAATAACGGCTGGTATGTGGTTTGGAATCAGCCTCAATCAACATGCGACGTGTATGGTATATGCGGGGTTTATGGAGTCTGCTTCAACAAAGCCAACATTCAGTCTTGCAGCTGTGCAGATGGCTTCAAGCCAAGAAACGCTAATGCCTGGAGTTCTCAGGAGTGGTGGTCAAGCGGTTGTGTCCGGCGTACTCCATTAAACTGCTCCTCCATTAATGGCAGTAACAGTACCACCACACAGGGTTTCCTCCAAGTCACTGATAAGACATTGCCCGATCAAGAAGCTGTTCAATATGCCCAAGAATCGACTGTAAAAGGATGCAGAACTGCTTGTCACAACAATTGCTCGTGCACGGCATTTGCTTTCACTGATTCAAACTGTAAATTGTGGTTTGGAGATCTGCTAAGCATTCAGTCTAGATCTAATTCTTCTGAAAGCCAGCCCTTCTTCATTCGATTGGCCGCTTCTGATGTGTCGCAGTTGTCAGAGCACGCAGGAAGAAGAAGCAGCAGCAGCTTCTGCTTCTTCCTTTCAATTCCTTCGGGCATTGCCGTTTTGGGTGCTCTGTTTATTGGTGCATGCTTTATTCAGCGCAGGCGCAGAAGATTTCTTGAGAAATTCGTGATGGAAGACGCATCAACATCGCTCAGAACATTCACCTACAAAGAGCTCAAAATTGCGACCAACAAGTTCGCCCATAAGTTGGGAAAGGGAGCATTTGGCTCTGTTTTCAAGGGAAAGCAATTCCGTGCGGAAATACGCACCATTGGAAACATCCATCATGTCAATTTGGTCTTTGGTCTAAAAGAATGCTTGTTGATGAATACATGCGAAACGGGTCTCAGTTCTTTCATGTCCCGTAAATCCAAAGAAGAAGAAGACAGGATATTTGATTGGAAAACCAGATTCGGAATCGCTTTGGGCACTGCAAGAGGGTTACTTTATCTCCACGAAGAATGCAGAGATTGTATCATCCATTGCGATGTCAAGCCAGAAAATATTCTTCTAGATGCAGATTACTCTCCAAAAGTGGCTGATTTTGGACTCGCAAAGCTTGTGGGTAGGAATTTCAGCAAGGTGCTAACAACAACTAGCGGAACGATAGGATATTTGGCTCCTGAGTGGTTGACCGGCGTGCCAATAACAGTGAAGGTGGATGTATACAGCTTCGGCATGACCTTGCTCGAAATAATCTCAGGCCGAAGAAATAATGAGTTGAGCATGCAGATATCTCAGCGCTACTTTCCGACTTGGGCAGCAACTCAAATTGTAAAGGGAAACACAGTGGGTATTGTGGATGAAAGGATTGCAGACAAGGCAGATGTTGAAGAGGTTAGAAGAGCAGCTGTGGCAAGTTTTCTATGCATTCAAGAGGATGAGAATGAGAGGCCAAGCATGGCTCAAGTTGTCCGGATATTGGAAAGAAAATCAGAAGGTGACGTGGAACAATATGAGAGGTCCCTTCTAGCCCTCGCTAATGATCATTGTGTTTAATAGAAATTTTTGTTGTTATCTAGTTTTTGATGTTTTAAAAAAAAATTCTACTAGCACTTGCATCTATATAGAAGCTTCAAGGGATAAGCATACCCTTTTAGGGGATAGGGTGTATACGCTTCAATATATTTGAAGTATAATTAGGTGCCTCTTCTATATTACTACTACAAGACAGCTAATTATTTAATTATTCTAATTAGTTATATAATAAGTTATAGATGGCGATGTCACTCAAATGTTCAAATTGAGTTTGTGACTAAATGAATATATGATATCAAGTTTGTGTATGGAAGAAATGCAAAATGTAACTTATATATGATTTTACTTTTACAAATTCCTCTATGAAGATATCATGTTGAAGCATTTTGAGTGAATCTCAACCCAAAAAAAAGTATTTCATGTTTATTTGCTTCAATGTAAATGTTGTAGTTGGAATTACCCAAGTAGACATGTATGCAAAATCTAGAATCCTAGACAAGGCTGTGTGTTGTATTACAAAATGCCTGAAAGAAATGTAATTTCATGGAATGTCATACAAATTCTAATCATAAAGCCAAATTTTATAGTTTTGTTAGCATTCTACTTGCTCTATGAAAATCCAAACTTTGGAAAAGGGCATGGAAAGCCATTAACACATAGAAGAAAGGAGCTTTGCCAAATGTTATAATTGTAACTACCTAGAAGACATGTGTGCAAAATATGTAAGCATAGAAAGGTCACACTCATTGTTTGTGCAATGCCTCAGAGATGTCATTCATGAGATACAATGATTGCAAATATGTAAAAAATGAATTTGTTGAAAAGGCTTCAGAAGCGGCCAAAGAAATGCCCCGACAATAAAAAAACCATGGTGAATTGTAAAATAGAACTAGTAATAATAGTGATAATAAATACATTGAATGGATAAATCTACCTTGAATTGAAATTCATAGAGCATGTTTGATGCTTAATAATTAGTCTCTACTGAAGTTCAATAGGCAAGTCAACCATGCAAATATTTATCCTTCTTAAACCATATGTAGATCTCATAATATATGAAACATGACACTAATTTAATATCTAGTTAAAATTAAATGTGGCTATGAAAAAAATAATTTAAATTCAAATCATATTCATTCAAACTTCATCATTGTATAAAAACATCAATAAAAAAACATGTACAATTGCACATTGTTATAATGATAATAGTGATAATAACCACATTTAATGAATGATTTTACTAAATGACAAGAAATTCATTAAGAATGCTTCATGTTAACTAAAGTACTCTTTGCTCAAGTTCAATTCAAGCAAGGAATCTATGTAGGTTTTATATGTTTCTTCATTCTCGATTTGTGGATATTTGCTTTCACCTTTGTATGCACACTCTTCTTGAAGCCGGGATAAGGTTCATATTTATAGAACTTTTGAAGGTCATGAAGCCAAAATATTAAGTGTGACACTTGAGCCATCTAATTTTGACTACACAAAACCTTCTAAAATCCTTTCAATATTTTCCTTTACACATTCTACTTATGAAAATAAAATTGAAATAACCTCAAACAGGATAAAATAATAATGGAACCTAACTTACAAGCTTCTAAATATAAATATGACTACCAACTATTTATACAAAATGTACAACCAACTTTAATCATTGGCTTAGGCATCACAAATTGCTAAAATATAGTTAGTGCATGGCAACTATTTACATACATGTAAAACCCATATAAAGTGGTATTGTACGGAATGATATGTATAGATAGAGAGTCAATACTGATCTAATTAATTTTAGGAGACCAAATTTCTCATCAAGTTATATTAAAATTTTGCATGAAGCTTAGAAAGTTAGAGAAAGATTATCGAGAACTATTTTTTACAAGTCATCAAGAATGCATATGATGCACATGCAAAAGACTATCGATTATATTCTGATCGAAAGGAAGGCGTGTCATAAACATAAAATAGATTTGCTTCCAGTCCATAGTCCATCATTGGTCTACCATCATGTTTATCATCATGATCATGTACAAAATCAGGAATTTCATTTGACTATTCCTAATGATCCCTATGAATATTCTAAACTACTCACATACTTTAGTTTCTCATATATGTGTTTAAATTCAAAACACCAAGAATAATCAATTCCCTTGAAGGAAAACCTAAAACCTAACCCTGCATGTTACTAGCCTAAATTTGTGCAAATAATAGTCATGACTGAATGTTTGGGTGTAGGAAATAGAGTACTTAAAGCTTTTCCTTAAATGCTAGAGGTAACTCGTGATAAATCAACCTTAGTGTAGACAATTCAACGTAACAATTACTCCTTGTTATAAATATTAATATTTTTATAAATATCAATCATCTGAAAAAAGTTTTCCTTAATGATTTGATGTTTGTTCATGCCCTCAAACTAAAACTCATAAGCCACAAGCTCTCAGCTCGACTTCTAAGCGTCATGTCTGTAAAACTTTTACTAATAGATTGAGATCCTAAACAAAGCCAAGACAAACTAAAATTTAAACAAATAAATGGGAATATATTTTTGGGTCGATGTGATCGGCAATTTATCTGGAATTATTTTGCATCACATGTTCTTGTTTTTTATAATTAAAATCGATGTTTTTTCAATAGAGCTTACTTATCATTTTCATTTAATGGCTATTTTTGGTCATGCTTTGAAGGATACATAGTTGATTTGAAGCTATCACTTCTCCATAGAAATATTTTTGTACACACAACATCATTAAAAAAATGGTCTACTACTTGATCCCAGGACGTGGCTAAGCTCCAGACAAAATGCACCATTGACCAAATTTGAAAAATCTGAAAACACCACAGATTTTTGTGAATTTTTCAGCATCTACATATTTTGTGGTCCAAAAACACCAACAATTTGCCAAAAAACTTATAATGTGTTAATGAATTTAGACAAAAAGAGAAAAAAAAGTTTGGCAAATTTTTTTTTGTCTTTTTTGCATTTTGTGTGGAGCTTAGGGAGCGTCCTTAATCTCATGTAGTACACAAATACTTACAATCTAATGAACCATAATTTTTCCTAATTGATCTTGCAAACCTTTTCCCTACCCATTGCACACCAAGATCTGATTGCTAGTTTTATACAAAAGCATTGAATCATGCAATCGAACAAGGAGATCAGATCAGGTTTAGGAGGGCTTTCTGAGTGGACCGCTCCTCTTCGGCCTGCCCATTGCACACCAAGGTGTGATTGCTAGTTTTATAAAAAAGCATTGAATCACATTATTATGCAATCGAACAAGGAGATCAGATCGGGTTTAGGAGGGCTTTTCGAGTGGACCACCCCACGCTCAAGTCATGTTTTTATTTTTATACAAGAAGAGCGTTCATTCAGGCCATACGAGGCGGGGTAGAGCCGACTGCACCTTTTCGCAGTAACCATTTTTTGGGAGCAGCTTCAATCCCGCAACTACCTTCTCAGAAAAAGCTTGTAAAAAGCGTTTGCCGCTCGTTGGAAACATCATCGTTTAGTGACCGTGTTCCCGACTTCATTAAGAAGCCTCCCCAGTAGACCATTTTGCAGGATGGCTATGACTATGGGCACTGGTTCATTGTTGTGGAGCTTCCCAAGGAAAACATAACGCGGGATGAAATTATCGATCTCTATGTCAAGACTATGGCCCAAGTTGTTGGAAGGTAGAAACTCTTTCTCATTTCTCAATTATTGTACAAGGTTGTGACGGGTTTTTTTGTAGTTGTATCTTTGTTTTTTCAACCAATTTAATGTAATTACTTACGGCTTTAGAGATGTGTTTCGACGGTTTCAAATTTTGGTGCTAGGATTTTTAGGGTTTGTCGATAGATTTTATTGTACTCATTAAAATTTTGTGAGCTTTTGGATTCTAGGGTTCAATGATCTCAAGCCAAACTCATATACACCTGAAAGATGTCTATGTACTGCTGTCCAGGATTTTAGGGATGTAGATGGACTTTTATACGTCTGTTTAATATTATGCATTGAAGTTCATGGATTTATGTTGTGTGGGTCATTTTAGTGGGCTTTTAAGGTCTAAAGTTCTAGGGATTATTGGTAAATTTTGATGCAGATTACAAAACCTATGGATTTTGTAATCTGGGGTTAGAACGTTTCTAGTGGGTCTCATATGATATTGCGTGATCGTTAGGATTTTGAATCTATATTGTTTTGTGTATCCATGTGGGTTATGGAAGCAAGGGTTTAAGGATTTGAATTCTAAACACAAAAAATTGGGTTCTATAGTCCAAGTTTTCAAGGATTATTGTTAGGCTATTACGATAATGCATAATTATTAAGTTTAGGACCCTGGGATTTTCTTCTATCAAAGTGTTTTTTTGCGTCTTTAAAAGAGCTTTCGGTTTAGGGGTTTAGGGTTTTAGAGTTTATAATTGAGTGTTAATGCATTACCAAAATCTTGGGTTTTGGAATCTACTAATCATAGGTATATAGGTTCATTTTGATACATTATAACAACGCCTTGATTTTTGTGACTAGGATTTTAAAGTAAGAAGATTGTTGATTGGTTCACAATTTTTTGAGGTTTCAGAGGCTACGGTTTTAGGGAATGTAAATGTAGGTATCAAATATTTGGGTTTTGGAGCCTTAGGTTTACAGAAAATGAAAATAATATAGGAGATAGGACATGTTATATTAATCACTTTTTTCTAGGATTTATATCGATTGCATATGAAAGGTAAAGGTTCTTTTTAAGCTTGGTTTCCATGCAAGTCACCGATTAACATATGATATGAGACCTTCTTTTTGGGTTTACCATGAAGAGGGTGTTTCTTGTGCAAGCGGCCATGGAGATCCTTGTGGAAACTCTGGATATTCATAAATGATCTGGAAATTAGGTGCTTCAGATACTTCTTCCACTGGCTCCAATACAACACCAACTAGTGGCTACGGTGATCCTCACGCTGATGAGACTACTAACATGCATGTAGCTTATGGAGGATATGGTGTAGCTAGATGATAGAGCCAGAGGCAATGATATGTTGTCCAAGCATTGGATATGCCTCTTTTCCATTTCATAACCAATGATAACTTTAAGAAATCCCCTCCTAGGAAAAAGTGTAAAATCCTGGCGAATTGTACATTAATTTAGGGGAAAATTTTTATTCATGATGGCGAATTTTTTTTCCAAATTAGGAAAATAATATAAAGGTGTAGGCGATTTTTTCCCTCCCGAATGAAAATTCCATTAAATCCTGGTGAATTATAAATTAATGGGGGGAAAATATATAATATATGAGGAAAATTATTGTCTTGTAAAGGTAAAATAAATATTTGTACTGGCGATTTTTATGTTTTGTTTTAAAATATATTTATTTTATTGGCTAATCTATCGTTAATTATGGGGAAAATAAATTATTTATTTGGCGATTTTCAAAAGATGGGACTTGTTAATGTATCATGTGGGCAAATGCCAACTAATATTAAATATCTTATTTGAGACTGTTTGATTATCCTAGATCAATGGCTGAGGTTTAATCTCGGCCCAATTTTGTGAAGGAAACAAAGTTTTCCAAGAAGTCACCCGAATAATGACACGTAACATAGTAATTAATGCAACGTCCATCGAATATAAGTTTTATTTGTTTTGAATATAACTGATCACACATTCGACACATAACCTAATTAGATATTGTTAAATGTATTATTTGAGTCCATTTGATCATCATAGATCAATGGTTGAAATTAAATTTCGGAAGGAAACTGACTTCTGTAGGAAGCCACCGGAATGATGACACGTATCAAGCCTTAAAAAGTGCATCGTAACCATGATTGTTGATTACTACTAGTTATTTGTTGACATGGATGGTGGATAGTGTAACTGCAACTTGTAACTCGTAACTCAAAAAGAAATAAATGCCTTGTTAGTGACATTCTTTAACTGCCATCTTTAACTATCAATAGTACACATGCATTTATCAGAAAATTTATGGGAAAGATTTACATTTAGATATGAAAGATTAAGGACAGTTGATTTAAATCTCTCACACGCATAATACACATAATGCATTTATGGAAATTGCATTAAATATGATTAAAGAAAGAATAATTATTAATTGCTAAGTATCTGTGATCACTACTATCAATCAAGGGGTCGGGTCTATTTAAAGAGAATCTGGTTTCTTTCTTCTTCATTTTTCATTTGGTAGACTAAGAGTCAGAGTTGCCGGTGGTAGAAATTGTGCCTCTGGTTTTAAGGTTTAGGTTTTTAGGTCTATAGGCTTTCAAGAATTAAAGATGGATACACCAATCCATTTGAGATGCACATCACTAGATGACCAGAGGTCCTTTTTAGGCAATGTATCGGAAGAAATCCTCACTTTCATTTGTAGGGTGGTTGGTGGCAAGTCTTTTATAAATTCTGTTGTGTTGATGTTATTGGGTCAAGAGTTCCTTGAGAATGTCGACAAATACCACGTCTACACGGACATTACATCCCATTTTTTGCATCTCTCCTCAACATCGGAGGACAGAAGGTGGATATGCTGATGCTGTTGAGGAAGGTTTTTAAAGAGAAATTCCTGAACGACAATGTCAATGTTGTTTTTTTTGCGGAATTAGGGGTGGGGATCCCTTGGCCAAGAGATATACACAAGTAGTTGGTGTCGGGAAATAATGTGGCCAGACAACCCTTTCTGTTGAACCTCAAGGACGAGCAACTAATGCGACACAGGAAATGGGCACGACTTGGGAGGGATTTTCTCTGGAAATGGTCTTACCTTGATGAATTCGACGAGTCAGACTACACATGGCTTGATGAATTCTCAAAGATTATCCTCTCTGGAAAATTCTACTCAAAAAAAAGGGAGGATTAAGATCCCTGATTCCCTAATTTACCCATTCCTGTTATCCTAGTTTTTTGACAATGGACATGCAAAGTTTCACTTTTTTTTATGCCGATAAGAAGTTGCCTAGTAGGTTTCTATTTTTACTGTACGATGTAAAATATTTTTTTTTAAATGAAAAAAATTCCAAGTTTGTTTCAAATTTCTTTTTATGGGTACAAAAAATGATTCTTAAGACTTAGACTTCTCTGTGATTACAATATTTTAATTAGTTTCTTTACCTGTGTATTAGACATTTAAGTATATGCTTAAGCGATGGATTAGTACTTCCACTTTTTAAATCTGAAGACTGAGATTCTAAATTTTTAAAATGATTAAGTTTCTTTATCAGTTGAGAGCAAGTTTCTATTTTTAATTTTCCAATGTGTCATATCAATATATGATTATAAGATAGAAATAATTGAATTAAAATCTAAATCTGACTACACTGTAAAAATAAACATTTAATAACATTTATTAAATGTAATAACTAATAAGCTGAAGTTGTAATTTAAAATGATTAAGTGACACTCACACATGTCCTAGTTACATCAAATGACAAGCCAAAATTTAATGGGACCCATGATAGTGCGACTGTGCCAGAGACCGTTGGATGAGGACAGATCAACAGTGTGCGGTGTATTTCGGGCCGAAAGGGAAAAGAAACCCCATTTCTGCAAACCTATTCCAAAATAATGTAAATGAACTCAAATCACAGTCATACAATAAGTATCACTTACCTTTGCCTCAAATTAAAATGCAGCAATGCAGTCGTGACTCGCCAATGCAGTATTGACTTTGAGTATACAATTCCACTCAATAGTCTGAAACTTTGCTACGATCAAATGTAGAGATATCAGAATGTTTTTATACTAATCCTTATTTAGAAAATTGGGTGGGAGGTATTATGTATACAAATATTTGGGCAAGCCCGCATAATTATAACACGTCTTTTATTATTTCTGAGGTGATTATGGGTCGTCCAATACCTTTCCATGATTAATAAAGTTAGCTACATTACGTCGGTTAGAGGCACATGTCCGTAAAATGCCAGGCGAATATAGGCTGTCGATTTGGGGTCACTTATAAATTATAGGTGAATGTTGTAAATTTATGGGGACCAAAATTTATATTCCATTGGCGATAATGTGTAAGAAATAGAAAAATTAAATAAACCGAAGTGCGATGGGCCCGGGCTTTGGGTCAATATTAATAAATGTCGGGCAATAGGGTCAATCGAATATGTGAAAAATACTCACCAATTCCGGGGTCGCCGACTTGCAACATTCGCCAAATGGCAAATAATCGCCACTAAAGTTTTCGCTGTTCATAACTTTTCCAGCCCTAGAGTCTTAAGTCCTAAATACGGCTCATTACTTTGGTATTTGTCTCACTCTTTACTTTGGTATTTGTCTGTGCAGAGTAGACAACAAATTTTGGGACTAGTTGGGTTTCTTAAATCCCCTATCTATTTTAACTAGATTTTTGCAATTAAATAGAACATAGAAAGATAGTCGAGAGAGTTAGGAAGCTCTATCTAATAATATAGGATCCTAATACTAAAAGGTGGATCCTCAATTTCCATATGTTCCACATTATTAAGGCGGAAAGAAAAGAAAATAATATGTTAAAAGACTATTTCAAACCTTTAATGCAACTAGATAAGATCTCTAAAATAGTGACCTCAAACTATGGAAAGAAGACAAAAAGATTAATCTCTACAACAAAGGGACAGCTAAAGAAGACATGTATGACAAATTCTAGGAGATTGTAGAAGGAGTAGAGACTGGGTTCACCAATGGGAACTCTGATGGGTAACCTATGCAAGAGGAGCCGCCAGAGGAAGCATTTGATTTTAGGCTAAACAAGGGAAGACAAGAGGTTACAAAATATTTTGTACCACTTACCAGGTTCACGGTTGAAATTCCAATAGGAGTTAATGTGAGGAAAAATGGCACAGTCCTTAGTAAGGAGGCACACAACTATTTGGACCTAGTTTTGGGAAGCAGGGTACCATCAGCCCATCTGAAAAGGAGGTGACAATTACAGTCAACATAGAAATCTTTAGGAAGGTTGATATCCCTGCAAGCATGCCTTAAAACATAGTATGTTCTAAACTGTGAATCTGGTAGATCAAATCTATCTTTCAACTCTTCCAAATCCAAAAGCAATTCATCCTGAATAATGTCCACCATGTATGAAATACCTCTATCATTCCACTTCCTAGTTGAGCACCCTTGAAGCAGTTTCAGAGGTTTCCCTTTGGTTTTAAGATTCCACCAAATAAATCTGTTACCACATATCTTATTGTTGCAGTGGATTACCTTATTATGTGGTATAAATTTCTTAAAAAAATTCCACTCTTTCCAGATTGATTTAAAAATTGTTGATCCTTTCACATTGAACTCAATCTCACCTGCAATAATATCTTTCATTGTTAGATTGGTCCAAATCCTTCCTTTCTTGCGTTGTCCCCACAAAAAATTATTTTTTATTAGAATTTTCCATGGCTCATCTCCCTACAATGCTTTCGTAATCCACTTAGTTGCGAGAGAGACCCCTTGGATTTTGAGATCTTTCAGTCGTAGTCCCACTTAGTTTAACGATATATAAATATTTACTATAAAAAATAAAATAGTTTTTATTAAATATATAAATAAGATATTATAAATATAAAATATTGTATATGTAAATGAATATCAGTATAATTTATAGATTGAAATATATTGAAATTTTCTATAATTAATTATATTTTAAGATTTAATAAATTTGCTAATAATTGTATCTTTATATAACACAACAAATTATCTCACAAATATAGATGTAAGGCAAAGCCGATAGGAAAATAAAAAATTATAATATTATTATATAAATATATGATTCTATAATAGTAATTTATATTATAAAATATTATAGATAATATATGATAATTAACTAATAAATATTTAATATATTTAATTTGAATATACAATTTTATAATTTTAATATTATAAAAATAATATTTTTTAATATAATAATATTTGAATCTATATAATTTCTTTTATAGCTTTAATATTTTTTATTTTTATTTTTTGAATACCAATATTAAATCTACGTCTATCATAAATAATATAAGTAGAGGATACATTTTTTTCATATTTATATTATTAAAAAAAAAAGTAAATCTTTTTTGTCAAAATAAATAAATTGAAATGATTCTAAAAATATTATAATTAATAATATAATGATAAGACTAATAATATTTTCATAATTATCATCTAATAAAATGATTTTAATGTTCAAAAGATTAAAAGTTTAATTTAGTTATCTCAATATTAATTCATTTATATCTACTTAATAAAATATAATTAAATTGATAAAAATATTAAATATATCAAGAAAAAAATATCAATACAACTAAAAAAATATTTTTAAAACTACTAATTCAATGAACTATAATATATAAATTTCAGTAAGACATTTCATCTTTCTCTAAAAGCCTAATTTTCCTCAACTTTTCAAAATAATTGCTCATGAGAAACAATGTATAAGTTTGCAGGAGAAATTTACAAAATACTACCAATGTAAAATTCTTTTTAAAATAGGACGAACTAATACTTATCTCCATATGTGAGAATTTCTCAAGTATGAGTCTTATAGAAGACAAAGTTCCTATTATTATAGATCAACTGCAACATAGAAAAATCCAAATCAATAAAAAAGGCAGATTAGAATACACTATATTGTAGATCAACTGCAACATAGAAAATTCCAAATCAATTAAAAAGACAGAATGCAATACACTATATATTTTCAGCCTTGTTATTTGTTTAGATTTGTGATTTTAAAGATGTTTTGGCACCATGTTTGTGAACTATCATCAAATTAATTGGTACTAGAACTTTTACATGATTCTCAGCTCTGCATATATTTCCATGCACTGTATCAGCCAAAATAGACGCTTCTTTCTCTTTGTTGCAAGAATTCAGAAGCAATTATATCTTCTATAGATCGTTACTTCTGTGACTTCTTCTTATTTCTAGATTCAATGAACTTCAAACTCCCAGCTTCTTTATAAAGAAACACATTCAATTAATCAGTGGATCCTTAATTCATGGAAGGTCTACACCTTCTTTTGCTTATGTTATGTTGCTTCTATCAGTGAATTCATGTCTCAACTTTTAATTTTTCTTCTATACATGACATCATTCTCTTCATCACAATGTGGGTGCCCTAATTATATAGTCAACATAAAATAGAATGCTAGGTTATAAGTATTGCAATGTACTTACCATTAACTTCTACGTAGATACAGAGATAAGTGAATCCAAAATTTATTAATAAATTCCTATTCACAACGTTAATTTTTAAAAGATAAATGAATCCGAACATTCATTTGCTAAAGTCCTATTCACAATGTTAATTGTTAAAAGGGGCTCACATTTAAAAAATTCCACGAGAAACCGTTATTGAAAATAAAAGGCTTGTGCAGAGAAGGCAGGAAGTGAATTGTATGTTGTCGGGAGGAAATGGTTGTAATTCCATTTACCACAGCGTGGGACTCTGGGAAGTCCTTACTAGAGGTTCTGAGCACAGATCCTAGGGTCCTTTCTTCACAATATGGGATGAAGAGAGGCCATGTTTCTCGCTTCATTGATAGGTACGTGGCCTACGGGGTGCCCATACCTCCTAACATGCTTCTCCCTGCAAGGAAAAATATGAACAACACTTATTCAGGGATAAGCAAGTACAACATTTCTTCCAGGGATCCCACCACGATGAGTAGTCATTGTCCAGTTCCTAGCCCTGCCCCATCTAGGTGAAGTTGGCATGATTTATTTTGATAATATTTTTTCTAGTTTCCACATTCTACGATAATCGAACAAAAATTTTGGAAAGACATGTGAGCTTTTCTCATATTTGGACCACCTTCTATGATCCATCTTAGTTATCATAATGATAGATCACATAGGTAGATCAATGTCACATGTAAATCAATGAAACCAAAAGATCAAAATTGAATCTAAAATGTTAATACTTAAAATTTATTTTGGGCACTTTTTATTCTTATATAGTCTATTTGATCACAAAGATCTGTATTCACCTAGTTAGTTATCACTACAAAATATAAACTTTGAAATTAATATATAATACCACAAAGAACTGGTGATATGCATACATGTTTAGTGATCATATAGCTATATACAAAGAACAAAAGATCGTGTGTTCTTGTGCCATGATAAAAGTTTTGAAAGTATTTTTTTTTGTTTTTTAGGAGGCCTTATATGAGCAGAGAAGTTTCCTTTCCACCCACTTCTCTTTCCACCCACGAGTGACCAAAAGAGTGTTGGTTTGTAGGGAATCGTGGCTGCGGCTCCCACACATCCAAGGTGTTGTGGGCTGGATAAGCCGCTATATTTGGGCAAAGACGTTGCCCCTTATACCGTGATAGAAGGCATCTATATTTCAAGTTTGCCCATACCTATTAGTACACAACAACATCATTGAAACCCATGAAAAATCACAATGAAAAAATTGATGCGAATACATATAATTCAGGTATGAAGATTCAATCCTCGTGAAGAATCTTGCACTTGTTTATAACTTTTCTTCATTGAAATCTACTTTGTTTATCTTAAGGCTTAAAGTTTGTGAACATAGAATGATACTTATCTTCAATCCTTAGTTCCCATTTAGTAATTATCTAGTCCCAAGTCTTCATGTGACCCTCAACTGCAGTAAGACCTGTTAAACACCTTATCAATATGCCTATCGTTAAGAGTTCTCTTCTGATCAGATTAATAGGAAATTTTAAAAAATCTAATAAATAGCGACTAGATGCATGAATTCGAGAAAAGTTTCTAACATTCCACCCAACTTTACAAAAAACTCAAATTTCAAGCTACAATCAACCAAATAATTAAATTTCAACAGATGCACACCTGTACATTTCTTGAATTATCGTCAAACAAATAATCCACCAAATTCTTTACGAGGAACAATACAAAATCTTCTCAATTTCCATTCACTTTCCTAACAATCGACCAAATATATGGAGATCAGTAAAACAGAGAAAAATGCTTTCAAAGTCCCTTACAAATCTTGTAAATTTCTGCCTAAAACTTAACTTTTTCCACAATCGATTTATCAATCATATATAGACCGATCGAATCCAAATAAAAGCAGCGTAACACTGCCTAGAATCCGTACGAAACATGCTAAAATCCAATAGAAACACAAATTTTTCAAAAGAAAAGAAAAACAAACTGCCATATATCATAAAATTGCCAAAGGAAACTCGCAAAAATCGACCTTTAAACACAAATTTTGCAAAATTAATCGGCCAAATTCTAAAAATTTAGAAAAAGGGACGTACCATAAATTGCAGAGAGAAACAAATTAGTCATATATCCAAAAATTGAATGAAAGGAAAGCAAAATAAAATCCAGGGCCCCTAGATTTGCCAAAGGAAACTTCCCAAACTCAACTTTAAAACACAAATTTTCCAAAAATAATCAGCCAAATTCTTAAAACGCAGAGTAATCGCAAAACACAAAAAATTGCCCAGCGAGCCATAATAACAAGTCGCTACGTACTTCTGCAAACAATATTTCAAAAGTTGAAACACATCAAAAATGGATCAAATGCACAAAATTTCTCTCTCATGCGTCCGAAGATAAACAAATTTCTACTTACAGCATTGATATCCTAAAGGCAATCCCTGAAATATCGATAAAATGGACAAAAAATGGCAAACATCCATAGAAAATTTCGCAAACGCAACTCACCGCAAAACATTATATTTCCCATCGGTGAATTTGCTGTAAAGTTTCCTTCATGAAAATGACCCTGAACTGGACTCAATTTAACAAAAGCCAGAGATTTGTGGGTAGATAAACCAGCTGGCGCCCTCTGCATCAGGCGTTCCGGGTGCCGCTGCTGTTGTGAGCAATCCACCGTAACACATCCCCTGTACACCGCGGACGACACATTTTCGTAGTCAGCAATTTGTGTGAGACAATTTATCCGATCAAGGGTTTCTCCCTAAGAGAAGTCTATCGGCTAATTATCTTTAGGCCCCGTTTGTTTCTACGTATTGACTAGGAATTGGCATACTGGCATGCTGGTATTGTCGAATTCAGTGTTTGGTTCCAAAATGAAAAATAGGAATAAGGTTATGCGAATTCTAATTTTGGGCCTTTTTGAGCATTCCACAATTCCCCCTTAGGACCTGGAATTGGAATTGGAATTGAGAGTATTATTTTGTGAAGGAAAATTCATTCCCATTTTTGTGTTAATATTATATTGCTATCAGGATGTATATATATACATGTGTGTATATACACACATGTGTGTATACACACGTGTGTGTATATATACACATGTGTATATATACATGTGTGTATATATACATATGAGTGTATATACACGCATGTACATATATAGTATAGATACATGTATGTATATATACACATGAGTGTATATACACATGTGTATGTGTATACACACACACACACACATATATATGTGTGTGTGTATGTGTGTGTATACACGTGTGTGAATATACATGTGTATGTATATACATGTGTGTGTATATACCCTTGTGTGTATATACATACATGTATATATATAGTATATATACATGTATGTATATACACACATGTGTATATACATATTCATATGTATATACACATATGTGTGTATATACATATTTATATGTATATACACATGTGTGTATATGTGTGT
>MU223511.1:764180-779892 GCA_018584345.1 Thuja plicata
TATATATATAGTATATATACATGTATGTATATACACACATGTGTATATACATATTCATATGTATATACACATATGTGTGTATATACATATTTATATGTATATACACATGTGTGTATATGTGTGTATGTGTATATATACACACAAATGTGTGTATATGTGTGTATGTGTGTATATATATACACATATGTGTATATGTGTATACATGTGTATATATACACATGTATGTATGTGTATACATTGTATATACATACATGTATATATATGTGTGTGTGTGTGTGTGTGCATACATGTGTCTATACATACATGTATATACACACATGTGTGTATATATACACATGTGTGTGCGTATATATATACACACAAATGTGCGTATATGTGTGTATATATACACATATGTGTGTGTATATATGTGTATGTGTGTATATGTGTGTGTATATATGTGTATGTGTACAAAAACAAAAGTTCAATTCCAATTCTAGTTGTGTGGAACCAAACGCAGAATTTGCATCTTCTCAGTCATCTTCAGGTGAACCAAACAGTTCAAGCCCATATTCTAGAATTCATTTTGAGAATAGCACAAACCCGGAATGGATTCAATTCCAAAATTGGCAATTCCAGCATGCACAAATTCCACCAACCAAACGGACATCAAAGTACAAAAGACAAAATGTTGACAAGAAGTTTTAAAAAAAGTAAAATAAATAATAAAATTTCAAATATATCCAAAAATATATATGCAAATTACAAAAGCCGGGAAAAGGGGTTTTGACATGACTGAAATATTAAACACGGTAGCAAACACGTTTGTGCAAAATTTAAAAATAATTTGGAAGCCCGAAAGCATGCAGTGAGTGAACATTGGAAGAAGATAGAAAGGCCACATGTAGGCATGTGAACTATTAAATTTAGTCAAATAGCCTTAAAGATAGCGCTCATGATGCAATGCTTAAATTTATTTATCACGCTTGCGAAAATCTCGCATACCTTACATAGACGTTTGTGAAGGAAAAGTAAAAAAATATTAATTTCGTATGCTTACATTCCAATGCCGTCCCAAAAATCAGTCAACCAAATATGTGTGGAAGAAGAATGTGGAAGAAAATCAAGTTCAGAAATTTCGTAGGCATTAGGTAAGCATTATATTATTACTATTAGTTCATCCAAGTTTTTTAAATATTAAGGTAGGAACATTAATATATGCATTATATATTTTAAATATTAAAGCAGGAATATACTCATCAATTTTTTAAAATATTAAAATAGAAAAACTAATGTATTGGTTAGTTTTTTTAAATATTAAAATAGAATTATTAATAAACTTATTATATTTTTTAAATATTGAAGTATATTTACTTAGTCACATTCAATTACTTGTACAAATTGTATTTTGGTTTGTTTTAAAATTTGGTTTGTTGTATTCTTTTGACTTGTTGTAATTGTTTTCATATTTGATTTGTCGTATTCTTTTGACTTGTAATTGTTTTCATATTTGATTTGTTGTATTCTTTTGACTTGTTGCAATTCTTTTATAGTTTTTCTTTTGTTCATACATTTATTAACAAGGTATGAGAAAATCAACAAATACAACAATTTATGATGCAAACTCTACACGAAATATATATATGTAACATGGTCACAAAATGTTGCATTGACAAACTGAATGTAACATGGTGACAAAATGTCGCATCCACAAACTGTGTTAATTATGTCAACAAATATATGAGCAAAAGAAAAAATGTAACAGAATTACGATAAATTAAAAAAAATACAACAAACCAAATATGAAAACAAACCAATATTCAATCTATAAACATAACTTAAGATGACTATGAAATACATATAATTTTACATAATTTGATAAAATTCTATAGACATATATTCATTTCATAAAACTATGTCTTCCTAAACTGAAAGATATTTCTGTGTACTTGAATCTACACACAGAACATCAGAGAAGCTGGGACAGAAATACAGCTCATAGAGTATTTATTCATCCATTAAATCATCCCACAGAGAGACGTATGACAAAAGACTTTATGACAAAATACAAGTGGTGGATCACTTGCAGAAGATTACAGACTCATTTTACAAGTGATTATATTGTAGCCTCAGTAAGCATTAACCACCTTTAGTTTTTAATTTTAGTCGCTTTTACTGGATGGTTGCTAAGTAGCACTTGCAGGGATCTTTAAGGCAGCAGCTAATCTTCATGTAAAATGTACCAGAGACAAAAAACAGTATAACATTTTCTTTTTCAGATTCGTGAAAACATACTATTTTTTCATAAAGTATACAAATCATAAAGAACAAAATATATACAAATCATAAAGAACAAAATATGCAGATCATGAAAAACAAATGCTGAAAATTTCACAAAAATCCGTTGTATTTTCATTTTTTAAAATTTGGTCAACAATACATTTTACATAGAGAATAGCTAAATCTGACTTCTAATATCCTTTCACGTCACACTCTGAATTTCCTTCTAACATCCTCACAACTTGGGCCATACTCGGCCTCTCATTATCATCCTTTTGAACGCAAAGTATGCTCACCACAGCTGCTCTTCTCACCTCTTCAACATCTGCCTTCTCAGCAATCCTTTCATCCACAATACCAACTGTGTTTCCCTTCTCAATCTGAGCTGCTGCCCATGTTGGAAAGTAGTGCTGAGATTCCTGCACGCTCAAGTCGCTATTTCGTCGGCCTGAGATTATTTCCAGCAGTGTCATGCCGAAGCTGAATACATCTGCCTTCACTGTTATCGGCACACCTGAGAGCCATTCGGGAGCTAAATACCCTCTAGTCCCTCTTGTTGTTGTCAGAACTCTACTGAAATCTCTCCCAACAAGCTTTGCCAGTCCAAAATCAGCCACTTTTGGCGAGAAATCTGCATCCAGAAGAATATTTTCGGGCTTGATATCACAATGGATGATGGTATCTCTGCATTCTTCGTGGAGATAAAGTAACCCTCGTGCAGTACCCAAAGCGATCCCAAATCTGGTATTCCAGTCCAACACCCTGCCTGCTTCTTTGGCCTTGCGAGACAAGAAAGAATTGAGAGACCCATTCTGCATGTACTCATAAACAAGCATTCTTTGAGATCCCTCTGCACAGAATCCCCGAAGCCTCACCAAATTTACGTGATGTATGTTCCCAATGGTGCTTATTTCCGCACGGAATTGCTTCTCTGCTTGTCCCGAACCCTCTAACTTTTTCACTGCCACAAGTGTATTGTCTGGAAGAGTTCCTTTATAGACAGACCCAAACGCTCCCTTTCCCAACTTATGGGCGAAATTGTTTGTCGCAGTTTTCATCTCTTTGTAGGTGAATATGCTCAGCGATGTTGTTGCGTCGTTATACTTGCCTTTGTCAAGCAGCTTTCGACGCTTTCGCTGAATAAACCATGCAATAAAGAAGAAAGTGCTCAAAACAGCAAGTCCCAAAGGAATTGAAATGGAGAGGGCAATTACTCTGCTTCTGCTGCTGCTACCTCCGTCAGGTGACAACTGTGGCACATCAGAAGCAGCCAATCGAAGGAATGAAGACTGACCGTCAGATGAATTAGCCTGCATGCCTAACACATCGCCAAACCACAATTTACAAGCAACATAATTTGAAACAGTGAAAACAAAAGCCGTGCAGGAACAATTGTTTAGACAAGCAGTTTTACATCCTAATAGAGTCGACTCTTGTGCGTTCTGAAAAGCTGCTCCGTCCGCCGACAAGGAAATATTAGTGAGTTGGAGGAAACCATCTGTGGAGCAGTTTGACGGAGTACGCCGAACACAACCGCTTGACCACCATTCCTGAGAACTCCAGGCAGTAGCGTTCCTTGGCATGAAGCCTTGCGGGCAGCTGCAAGACTGAATGTTGGCTTGGTTGAAGCAGACTCCATAAGCCCCGCATACACCATAGACCTCACAATTTGAGGTGGGTGAATTATAAACCAGGCTCCAAGCATTTTTATTAACCGAGATGTAGAATGATAACTGGCCGTTCCAGGTAAGAACTTCCCTTGCCATCGTCGTCGAGCGAACTTTGGGTGTAAGATCATATGAATAGTACATATTTGTCGGAGAAATCTCGACGAAATTCTGCTGAAACGAGGTATCAGATACTGCCCCTGGTATGGTTGCAAAATATCGACCAGTCCAGTCTCCCGAGGTGTAATACGAAACACCATTTTCATACTGTATCATAAAGTCCGTCTTTCCTGGAGATGGATTCAATTGGAGAGAGAAGAGCCCGGGCGCTGGATCCACGGAACTCTTCCAGGCTGTTACTTTCAAGCCTTTCGAAAGCTTCATGGTGGGCATGAAATGATCTGTGGGATTTTCGAAGCTCTCCCACATATTCTGAGAACTGTTTTGGGCGTCAAAAAGAACAAAATTACCAGTGTCGAGTATCGAAGCCTTGGATGCCTTTCCTTGCTGTGTATCGTTGCTCGACCAAATAACTTTTCCTCGGAAATCAGAGAGAGTGAGATAACCAGATGTAGAGAGCGTCAAAACACCGGGCATGTCTCTGACGGGAGTTTCTCTGTTAGCCACCCAAATGATGGTCTTGTCAGAGATTTGGGCATACCAGATGCCAACATACCAGTTGTTGGTCCCATTGGGATTAAAAAATCCCAATTCAAAAGTGCCATTCTTTGAAACGATGGTCTGGTTTTCCGTCAGAGAAGCACCCAAAGAGAGGGTGTCTGCACAGGTAACTGATAAATTGCAACCGCGCTGGAGAAAAAGCACAGCAAGCGCCAGAATGAAACGTCTCAAACAGTTAAGTGGGACATGATTGTTCAGGAACAGGTCCATTTTCATTCGGCTATTATTTCTCTCTCCAGAAATGTATCTGGTGCCGAAAGCTGTGATTGTTGAATGTTTTTAATGAGATATTAAATAGACCACGAAACACATTCTTGACTGATAAACAGGACCCGTTCGAAATGGTCGATAAACTTTCCCGACAGCTGTAGAAGTTAAAGTCTACGTAAAATTGGAAGCTTCCACGCGACCCCACGTTTTTTATTACTGTTGATTGCTGAGCTTAGCAATGCAAGGTAATAAATCCAAGTTTATGACGATACAGTGACGCTAGTGGAAATGGCTATGCAGCCGATAATATGCACCTCATATGATATATTTTTTTAATTTATTAATTAGATTAAAAAATAAAAACAGTGATTGTGATTTTAATTTAATTAATAAATACAAACAAACTATAAGTCAAGTGTAAATTATGGGTTGCATAGACGATGTTAAGGCCGGTCATATTCTTATAATCTAAAACAAAGGGGTAAGAAATTATAATTTAACCAATACATATTTCAAATTATTTATTTTATTTTATTTTTTTGTATTTCTAGAAAATGCTAGATGCTAAAATTAACTCTATAATTCTAATCAATTTTCAATAAACAGTCACTTAAGTGTGTAAAGATGTATAGTGATAGATTCATTCTTAGGGTAATTCATTACACATCATCTAGGAAGGAGTTGTACCTCTTAATTCAGAGGAAGATTATCAATTCGATGATAATCTCTCTCTGTGTGTGTGTGTGTGTGTGTGTGTGTGTGTGTGTGTTTTACATAACCTGTACGAGTTATGTAGAAATAAGGCCAAAATATTTAGTCCTACATAGCACGTATAGGTCATGCGGAAATGTACATGTTGTATTTAGGTTTACATAACCCATATCAGTTATGAAGAAGTCTTAATATTTTCCTCCCAACTACCTAAAAACCAGCATCACAACTTGTTTCAAGGTCCCATTGATGTTTCACATGCATTTCTGCGATAGTAACAGTCAGGTTTTTAGTTTTTATGATTGATTTTTCTTGTCTTTTGGTTTGTTTTTTAAGTTATTTTTATCATTCTTACTTTAGATTATAGCATAATGATGCTCATTTTTTGTTTTCTTGCTATTGATTGTTGATGTTCATCATGATGTTATGTGTAGGATAATCAATATCAACAATAGGAAAGAACAAAAGAGGAATGAATGAACAACGAGAGGCAGAAAAGGAAAGACAAAGGGAGCGTATGAGGAGATTACATGAAGGTACGTCATCTAATACGCCTAATGAACATGGCAAACATGCAAAAATTAAAATTGATATGATGAATGTACAATATCAAAATGATCAACATACACTAATTCAAATGCATCCCTTTAATGCACCTAATGAATGCGATGAACATACATCATTTGAAATTGATATAATGAATGCACCCAATAATTTTGAAGAAGATACACCAATTGAATTTGATGTGATTAATGCATGTAATGCACGTAATGAAAATGAAGAGCATGCACCAATATTAACACCTCCTAGAATAATTCGTAGAAAGATAGTTTCTAATTGACATTGATGAAAATATTTTGAATGATATGGAGGATAAAATTTCTCAAAGAACATGTAGAAAAATGGTTAGAATAATATGGAAAAACTATTTTGAAAACTTCAATCAAAGTGGAAGATGCCAATTAGTTTTTGAAATGATTAAAAATCTGAAATTTAGAGAGACAATGAAAACTTTGTGGTTAAGAACATCTAAAAATAATAGTGAAAGAACCATTATGAAAAATCTATTTGATGCATACCAAGCCATTGGTTTGAAATCATGTAGTAAAGATGCTAATGTTACTCGACGTGTCCTCACATCAACCATAATGGGAAAGCGAATGGAAAAATCACGTTTAATAAGCAAAAAAGAAAGTCATTAAGGATAAGTAGAAAAACATTACACAATGCCTTAGAGAGGCGAGAGAAATTTGAGGATTCTAACAATAATTCTCTTTGTGCATTCTTAGGTAGACTCCCACACAAGGACAAGGATCTTATTGATGCATTAAGAGCGATAATTGAAAATTTTTGGCATGACAACATAAGGGTTTCAGCCAACCAAAGAGATGTTGTTAGAAGGCAAATTGGACTTAGAAATCATCAGCCACATCCAAAACACTATTTAGATATGACTCAAACACAAATTTACGAAAGGTTTCTTCAAAGCTTTCCACAGATTAGAATTAGCCAAAGATTTTTTTAGATGAAAAAACCATTTTATGTTAAGATTATTCATGCATGTACTACATGTTTTTGTAGAGTACATGTTGAATTTTCCATGCATTATGATATTTATCGCCATGTATGTTGTAGTTTGCACACTAATGATGTTTTGCAAGAATGTGGTCTACACGCATATCCTAAGTCACCAGGAGAATTTATTTCAAGTGTACTATGTAAATGAGATGATGGTTGCATTTATTATAAGATGATGTATTTGAAAGGTTTTTGTCCTACATGTGCTGGTTTGCAGTAGTTGCATGGATGCATACATCTAGATAGCGCACATGAAATTGGTAAGAAACTAGTTTCTATTGGAAAGTACAAGTCAGTCATATATGATGTTAAAGATGGAAAAGATTTAAAGAGGTGTGAGTTAGTGAAAAAGAATATATGCGTAGCTGATTTTATGAAGATTTTTCAAGACAAACTAGTTTATGAGTACATAGATCATACTCATAGAGAAAGGTGGTTAGATGATCAGTTCAAGTTGTCTAAGGACACTTTTCCCCTTGGTACTATTGTCTTTGTCATTGTTTTTTATGATAATTATACACTAAAACCTCAAAATCAAGTGCAACCTATGTATTACCACTCTACACAAGTTACAATGTTTGTAAACATAGCAGTCACGCATGCACATGATAGTATAGAGGAGGATAGAAAGGTTATAAGATCACTTCTATATGAGTGATGATTGTACTCATTCGTCAAAGTTTGTGCAAGGATGCTTTATATTTTCTATGATAGTTTAAGGGAAAGAGATATAAGATACAACCAACATATAATATGGTCAGACAATTGTACCTCACAATTCAAGAATGCAAGGATGTTCTACTCATTGACAACGATGCATGTGACAAGCAGTGTGCAACATTTTTGGAATTTCACTGAGGCAGGGCATGAAAAGGAAAAGAATGATGGTGCTGGAGCATGTGTGAAAAGAGCTCTCACCAGAGAAGAATTGAAGTACGATGGTGGTGCAATGTTAATAGATGCAAAAACAATTATGCAATGGTGTAACTCTACAATGGGAGCAACTAATGCATGTAAGTCGATGGTTTGCAGATATTTTTGGTTAATACTTAAATCTAACATTGAAAACTATATAGATTGTTATACACTTGCACGATCAAGTGACATGCATTCATTTAGAAGTTCAAATGCAACATCATTAGTTATTTATACTAGATAGATTGCATATTTTTTTCTCTTCGTGTATGTATTTTGTGTGAGGGGGAATGTGAATAAAGAGAGTGGGTTGACCAATGGTCGTTTAGACCTTTGCCAACCCTAGATACATATCAACTTCCTAGAGCACTACCACTGAACCAAATTGAAGCATCAATAGGTTTTAACCATGTATCTAACCTAGTTGAACCAGGTAATTTCTCAATTTATTACTTAGGTAAAATAGTTTTAGGCTCAATTTATTAGTGCTTTATGTTGATTTTGGTATCAACTTATATCCTTCTATTAAATCTAGGTTATGTATATACAATTATTGCAGACGAGAACAATGAAGAAGGAACACATTTTTTTTTTCTCTCATTGTATTGAGGCCAAAACAAAATTGACAACTGCAATCATTGATGGAGAGGGTATTGAGTACCCAATAGGATCCATTTTTGTGATAGGGACATGGCTTAGAAGGTACCGTTGTTGTGTCGAGTTGTATTAAGACCTCTTAAACTCATCTTATTACACTTTGCATTGATTTTGGCATTAACTTATCCTTCTACAAAATGTAGGTACCCTATCAAAAATTCTAATCATTGGTTGTTTGAGGTCTTTCAGACACATAAAAATATTCTTCATTAATCTAACCTTGTTGTTGTAACAAATATTCAATTGATAAAATATCGTGGTAGGCCTCTTAACAAGAATTCTTGGAAAGTTCGGGAATCTGACCACATGGCAATACTTCACACAATAAGAGTTAGAGTTGATCCAAAAGGTTCACTTGATTGATTATGGGCCATGTAGAAGAATGATTCTACAATATGGTAGACTAATTCTGACAATTTTGTATATATTTTTGTGAAACGTTGTAACTTCGCTTTTTTGGAGGTCCTTTATGGACATATTTAGAGGCCAAATTTTGTATATAAAAATAGCATTGAGCTGTAATGTGCATATTTAGATGCCAAATTTTGTATATATAAATGGTTATGACCAGTGATGTGCATATTAGATGCCAAATTATATATAAAAGTGGCCATAGGGCTGATTTGCAAATATTGAGAGCACAAATTATGTATATCGTACTGTGTACCATTTGATTATAAATTTATATTAAATTTTTTATTGCTATATTTGTATATCCTAATGTGTACCATTTGAATATAAATACATATAGAATTTTGTATCATTACATGTTTGTATTATGTATTATACCATTCGTGATGTAATAAAATGCAAAAAAAGTTAATTATGATGTAATAAAGTATAAAATATGTTAATTAAGTATCCTACCTTGGACTATAGATGGTGAATTTAATATGCACATGGTATTTGAGTGATTGATCTTTCAAACCATTCATCGTGGCCTCAAATTGTCTACGCCATTAGCTTTGGTTGGCCGGGTAAACCCCAAGAACAACCTTGTTTCACCGACGTAGTCATTCAAACATTGGAAACCATGCCGGACTGAAGTGTCCCTAAGGTGCACCAAGCACCATTGGGTAGCAATATTTCAAGGCCCACATCTCAGAGCTCATGCGGAGTATCGGTAAACTATTAGGTTCTACGAGACTGTGCTACGAAGGCCTACGATAAATTATCCGAGTTATGGGAGATAAACTACATTTTATTTTGGCAATACAATTGTAGTTTAGATATTAAAACTTGTAGTGTTGCTTAATATAAACGAGAAACAATACATATCTTTCAAACAGTTCATCATAGCATTGAACCATCTGCCACATTAGCTCTGGTTGGCCAGGTAAGCTCTAGGAACAACCTTGTTTTACCCACGCAGTCGCTCAAAAGTTAGAAACCACCCCAGACTGAAGTGTCCCTAATGTGCACTAAGCACCATTGGACAATGGTTTTTCCAGGCCCACATCATGGAGCTCATGTGAGGTATCAAAAAATTGTTAAATGCTATGAGACTATGCTAAGGAGGCCTATGATAACCTATTTTAGTGTTGGGAGATTCCACTGTGTTTTATTTTGGCAACACAGCCTCACTTTATGTCAAAACTTGTAGTGTGGCTCAGTTGAAATGAGAAACACTGTGTATCTTTCAAACCGTTTGTGCCACTATCTTTGGTTGGATAGCTAAACCCCAGGAACAACCTTTTTTAATCCCATTCATTCACTCAAATGTTGGGAACCACTCTAGACCGAAGTGTCCCTAAGGTGCACTAAGAACTATTGGGAAGCGATCTTTCGATTCCCATATATCAAAGCTCATGTGAGGTATCAAAAAACTGTCAAGTGATATGAGACCATACTATGGAGGCCTACAATACCCTATCTAGGTTCTGGGAGATTCAACTGCATTTTAATTTGGCAATGCAATCTTAGTTTATGTCAAAACTTACAATATTGCTCAGTTGAAATGAGCAACACTGCTTATCTTTTAAACCGTTCATCGTGGCCTAAAACCATCTACGTCGTTAGCTTTGGTTGGCCGAGAAAACCCCAAGAACAACCTTTCCTCAACCACGCAGTCTCTCAAATATTAGGAACCACACCTAACTGAAGTGTCCCTAAGGTGCACTAAGCACCATAGGGAAGTGATCTTTCGAGGCCCATATCTTGGAGCTCATGTGAGGTATCAAATAACCATAAGGTGATACAAGACCATGTTACAAAGGCCTAAAATATCCTATCAAAGTTTTGGGAGATTGAACTTTTTTTTTAATTTGGCAATGCAATCTCAGTTTATGTCAAAACTTGCAGTGTGACTTAGTTGAAATGAGAAAAATTGTGTATCTTTCAAACCATTTTTCTTGGCATTGAATCGTTTATTCCATTAGCTCCAGTTGGGCAGGTAAACCCCAAGAAAAACCTTGTTTTTCCCACACAGTCGCTTGAACATTGGGAACCACGTCAAACCAAAGTGTCCCTAAGGTGCACTAGGCACCATTGGATGGAAAGATGTACATTAGTGTTCTCTTTCATTTGTATTGGTTGCAGATCTCCATGCATAATTTGTCTTGTGTTAGAGAAGACACAAAGCATTTTTTTTCTTTTTTGTCTCAGTTTATGATTGACAATCAATTGGAGTTGTGAAAAGGGTATGAATGCCAAGTAGTGACCTTGGAAGGGTGCTGAAGGTGTAGTGGGGTGTGTGGAAGAACAATATAAATGTTCCAACTCATGGTGTTGGAGAATAATATAATTCTCCAACTTTCCTATGGTTGCTTATTTGTCACTGTAAACAATGTTAAGACAACAAGGTCTTATGTTGTTTCCTAGGGTGGATGCGGGGTTAAGATTTGTGTTTTGACTATGGATGAGTGAGTCATTAATGTGCCATTTAGTGCCCTTGTGTTGGTGTGTTCCTAATTGGCATTGGGACTTGTGTCTACAAGTAAATAGGAGTCCTAATTAGGTAAGGACTTGTGGAAGTAAGATTTCATGACTTGGTTTGATTCAAGGATTAGAAGACCTCAAGATGGATTTGGGCAAGATGGGTACGCCTAAGGTGATGTGTGTCAGTGGTTTTATTGGATTTGAGAGTAGGAGTGAGTCTTTGGGGTATTGAATAAACTTAGGGGGCTAGTAGCCTAGTGAGGTCTTGGGGGTTTGTTACCGATTGAATAGGTGAATTGGGAGGAAGATCTCCCTAATAGGTTGAGATTTGTGGATGCTCAACAAACTAAAGTCTCCATACAATAAATGCATCTGAAACAGTGAGAAAATAAAAATTTGGACTATGATTATGACAGTGATTATGATTTTAGCAGTGATCCACGCCCAAGAGTGACTTTTTAGCTTCCCTTTTAAAAAAAAATCCCTCATTTTCAATTTTTTACAAAAAACATTCCTTGACAACTTTTCCTACATTTTAGCAACTTTTACATATTCATGCCTAAATGCTTACAAATTGGGGGAATAATAAAAAATGATCAAATGTGACCTTAGAAACTATGATAATCTAAATCTAATCAAAATTAATCAAAAACCTATAATTGTCTATTTGAGGCTAATCATGACATACACACAATCAACAATTTTGATCACATTTCAATTGCAAATAACAAAGTTTTGAAGTACAAAGATATGCACACAATGAACAAATTGGATCAAATATCAACTTTCATATATATCAAAATGAACAATAATCATGTAGATATACAAAAATAGCATCAATGTCAATGCAATAATTAAGTTACAAAAATGTGGCATGTGCCATGTCAAGGTCGACATATACAATACAAATGTCAAATATATACATAAATTGGTCCTTCAATGATGAAAACTAGAGAATATATCTCTATCGATATCTATGACTGTGGTGGATCATCAAAATTGAGCCTTTCAAAGTAGTACGTGGCTCTGTACGTGGTTGCACAGGGACAATTGAAATGTTGAATCATATATATTTTGTTAATATAACATCAAAATAACTAAATACTATATTGTAAATTGTTTGTAGTTCAAATTTTGATTACGTCATCTCTTTCTTCTGCACTTGGAAAAGGCTGAGGATCCATGGGAAGTCCTGAAGGGCGCCATAATAGGTAAAAAAACATTAATACAAGTTAACATATATGTCCAAAAATACTAAATAACTAAAAATGGATGGACTAAAAAACATTTATGCATACCAGATCGTCAAATGGATCTCCTATGCTCGTAGGAGTTAAAGTCACTGATGAATTAGTTAATGATCATTTCCTATATGGGAAGTGATAAAATATATTATAGTCATACAAGAAGGAAGTAGGGTTTTCAAACAAACAAGAAAGCAATCCGAAAGGTGTTAACGAGAGAGTTTAAACTCCATTGTGGACTAAGTAAAAAGGAGTTAAGAAGAAAAGAATATGTATTCCCTCTATTGTGTTGGAATCCATCTTTAACGAGTAGGACTTCTAACGAAATGGAATGGTATAGCATCAGTGGGTAGATTCGAAGGGGGTTGTAATAGGTAAAAGATAGTTAATACAAGTTAATAACCCAAAGTTGTTGACAAACTCTAAAAAACTAAAAATTAGTGTACTTATATCTAAACAAATATGTTTAACATATGTAGAAAAATGTAAACTAGAGCCACAGATAGTTCTCCTGTACTCTTAGCCTCGCATTGTCTAATCTGAGGCAAGTATTACCAATTCCTGTTTGAAAAATGATAACATATGTTATAACTTCATAGAAGGATTTAGAAATTTCTAACAAGCAAGAATGCAATCCAAAGTGAATATGAAGATGTTACCTCTTCCCTATCCTGAACCTCATCGACATCAGGTGCATTCATTAATCTCATAAGACCCATTTGTTTATGTATATAGAATAAATAAATTAGGTGTATTTATCAATATCTACATATAAAAGTTTAATCATAATACATTTCAACAAATGAATTTTAATTGTAATAAATTACCTTATGTTTTTTGGGTCCCAGGAGGATTTCTTTTGCTACCTCAGAATGCTCAAGGATGTCTTTCTCACATGAGATGTCCTCTAAGAAAGTGGGGTAGACTAATAGAAACAAAATTAGCATAAGGGAAAAGAACATGTATAATATTAAATCAAAGTAAAAAAATTCTGAATCTAAATGGTACCACAAAGCTATCTAGGCCAAATTCAATGGCCTCAAGCATGATATCATCATGTTGGGACATCTTAGCCCTTGATAAGCCCTATTAAAACCAAGTGTGTATATGTGTGTGTGTGTGTGTGTGTGTGTGTACACACACACACACACACACACACACACACACCTCATGTNTGTGTGTACACACACACACACACATTTTTAAATCTCTCTTTTTATTTTATCTAACTGTTTGGAAATATGATAGCCATAGTAAAGAAAAACAGACATTAAGAAATAGATTTGATATGCGATCCTATATAAGAACATTTCTTTTAATCTATCAAGTTGTAATACATGTAAAATGTTTGAAAGGTAAATATAGTAATGTTAATATTTTATCCAACTTTCAGAATTTCTTTTCTATAGAAAAAGAGTCAATCTTTTGTAGGATTACAACATCAAATTTATGCATAAGCATTTCATAGGAACTTTGGGCTTATAAGGAAGTAGCTAAATTAGAGCTTAAAAAATTTATGCATGAAAGCTATCTATAAACTTCTTTTTTTTTATTTTTTATTTAAGGAAAGTTCAAATAGTGACAACTAAAGATTTTCAAATACATTTCCTTCTTAAAAGCTAACAAAAATCTTTTACATAAATGGCTTCTTCCTACTAACAAGTAGATAAACTTTCAGCCATTAAGGCTTTTTACAATGTACTCATTTTCTTTGTTACATGGCAAACATAAGTCTCATAGCCTTTACATAATGATAACATGATGTTGAGAAACTATCAACTATATTTTCTTTTCTTCTAAGCTCTTTCCAACTTTAATGTGACTTCAATCCTTCAAATCTGCATTACAAAACAAGAACAAGGAGAAATTTGAAACCATGGGGCAGCTCTCCACCCAACTTAGGCCTCTTATGAGGCCACCCCCGAGCTTGGGGAACCAAACAAAGGTGGGAAAACATTCATACGACATCAACAACAAAGAACATGCAGAATTTACGTAAAACTCTCATTCCAATGGCTTTTACAAAGGATTATTCAAGGATCCTACTTGGGGTGAAGTGGACCAAGTACCCAAGGGAGAAGGCCAACCCATAACTCAAAAATCACAGCCATCAAATGGCTGTCCAAAAACACATACTTTCACATTTGCAACTCAAATAAATTCATACCCTTATGACCCCCAATGAAGCAACAATGAGGGAGGCTTCATGGAGCCCATACTCCATGCTTTTTCCCTCTCCTCCTTGAGGAGAGACTCTACACCAAGGGCTATTATAACACCTCCACCCCCAAGACTACTCTTCCCTCCCAAGGGTGAGTGAGTCTTGTTACTCCCATAAACAAAACATACAAGAAGAACAAAATGAAAGGAAAAGCTTTGCAACAACATCAAACATTACAATAACAACAAGATTCATGGCTTTCAACAAGCCCATAAACATAACAACAATCCTATAACATGAGCACATAAGATTACAATAGAGAGAGAGAGAGTTGCACAAAATCCACCAACCTAGAATCCAAGCTTAAGGAAGAAAGTTGTAGAAGATCTCCTTTTTTAGCCAATTCCCTCCTTCCAAGATCACCAACTCTACCTATGTCCCTAAGTTAGGGAGTGGGTGTTCAAACTCTCCAACTTGGAGAGTTCCCACTAAAAAGCCACTAGAAAGCTCAAGGGGAGAAGGAAAGTTCTCCAATTGGTCCCTCTTCTCTAAACTCTTACACCTTACCAAAAATGGAACTAAAGAAGGAAGCTTCAAAAAGGTGAATTATGTCCTAACACAAATATAGAATGGTGTTCTATCCAAGTCAAGCCTCACAAGAGTTGATTTTCGTCCAACTTGGGAAATCAACTTTTTGGAAGGGTCACATGGTCAACTAGAGGCTATCCTAGGGTTAAAATGGCCCTTAACTA
>MU223511.1:779942-791923 GCA_018584345.1 Thuja plicata
TATATATATATCCCGTCCATTCCATCTCTCCATATTCTCTCTCTAGTTTACCTATCTCTCCCTTTGTCTCCCTCCCTAAGATCCCTCTATCCTACTATCTATCTTTTTATTTGTACATGAATCTCCCTCTCTCTTCTCATATATCTATATCAGTTGTTAAATTGCATACCAATTGAACTCATATACTACATAGTTGTATGATTTAAAGACTTTTTTACTAATTAACTTTCCACGCCTCTTCAATATACCTATTCACCAAAATACAATTGCTAGTATAAACTAGTAGTAAATAAACTTTAGCCTTTATAGATGACTTATACTAGATATTAAGAATTATATGACACGTCAAGGAAAGGTTAAAATTATTTCATATAGGAAAATCTCACCCCGACTTTTTAGAGTACTTCAAACACTTCCAACTAAACTGCACTAACTCTTTCGTATATCAAAGTCTCGCCCTCTTTTTTGAAGTACTTTGAATTAAAATAGGTTGACCAGAGTGTATTTGGGTGTCTTAATTTTTTTACTATTAATTTGGTTGTCTTCCTAATGGCCTGGACAACTTGCACCCTTATATGCCACATCATTCCCTCGCTTGGATTTGGTCTTCCTCAATAGTTACAAAACAATTACATCATAGGCATTTCCATTTTGGAAAGCCCTGACCTATTTTGTGCATCTAATGGTTGCAACTCCTGGATTAGGCAATGACTACCATTGAAACTATCTTGATCGTCCATCAGATTGCGTCAGAGGAGACAAAAATAAGCCCACAATATCCCTTCGTCTGCCGACAAAAACTACCACGTTAGTTATTAACAAAACCAGCGACACTAACACCATCATTTGACGAGATCTAACCTCGCTTTTTTAGTGTGTCCCAGAAGAAAATGTTCCACAGGTTCTATTTAACCACGGGCTTTATTAGAAAATTGAACAACTGAGAATGGTGTTTGAAACGTATTATTCTATTTTCTTTCAAGGTGGTTAATTTTTCTTTTTTCTTTCGAAAAAGAGATAGCCTTTGAAAACTAAAGGGTAACATGGATGTCATTCAACGATAATTGACATATTTTATGGAATGGAAAAGGAACAAGCCATGCAACATATTTATTATGCCTATTAAGTTAATTATTTTTCTTGGGTATAATTTTTGTAAGATACTTTTTTTGAACATTATCAGTGCAAAAATTTCCTCTTGATGATAGAGTTTAATGTGAGAGTTTTGTCACAAACAATTTTGTTAGTCATTTGAGTCAGAAGTGTTCAATGGTTTTATGTGGGATAAAAAGAAGAAATATTCTCTTATGGTTTATTCGTATCATTTATTTATAGGTCCAGATGATTTATAATAGATTGACATCTGTTATTATCCTCTTACATCAATCAAACCCAAGTTTGATGCTATGCCAATTTTCCTTTCTGAAAAAAGAGACGACAAATGGGCAGACAACGTAGGTAATACATTGTTTGACAGACGGTGTTGATGCTTGGGAAGATATCAATGAATGTCTTCGTAGCCTATATGAAACCTAAAAAAACATGCAATGTAAGAAGTCATGAACTGTCTTTGCAACATCCAATCTATGCAAACTTAAAGGTATAAGAAAGGGGTCATGGAGAGAGATAGGGAGATATGTCTAAATGGAGTGATAATGTGTGTGTGTGTGTGAGGGGGAGAGATAGGGAGTGTATGCAAGTGAAGGTGGGGAGATAGGGATAGAAAGAGGGAGGGGTGCAGAAGAAAGAGCAAGATATACTGTAAGGATATAGAGAGAGGTGTGGAGATGGAGATTGAGAGGAAGAGGGACATGGAGAGGAGAGAGTGGGGGGGAGAGTGCAAATGAAAGATGTAAATATATTAAAAAGAGAGAATGAAAGAGGGAGAGATATAAATATAAAGATATAAGTAGAAAGTAATAGAGAGAGGTAGAAAGGGGGAGATATATAGGCATAAAGAGTGATAGAGAGATGACTAGACATAGATACATATAGAGGGAGAGATGGGAGAAAAAATATAGAGATGTAGAGATTAAAAGGTATAGGAAGGGGGTGATTGAGAGATATGGTTGGATAGAGATATAGATGAATATAAAGTGGGAGGCTGGGGGAAAAACAAACAGAGAGATAAAGATAGATCAAGAGGTAAAAATAGAAAGAGATCTAGGGAGATCTAAAAGGAGACATAGAGAGGGAGAGATAGAAAGGAAGAGTTATCAATTTATTATAAGGAGATCTAGAGAGGATGAGGAGTGAAAAACAAAGGGAAAAATACTCAAATGACCTTTCCATAACTCTACAACGTTCCCATTGCACACTAAGGTGCGATTGCTAATTGTATACTATGCCCATTTTCACTATCTTTTTGATGAATTTTGTGTCTTTTTCAGCTATTGGTGGTATTTTAACTTGTGAGACTACCCAACATAAAAATGACTGGTTGAAGAGAATGCACATAATGACGTGACGAAGAAGCAAAAACCAAACATAGGAGGGGTGGGTGAAGATGACCCAAATAATCAGCTTGTGCGAAAAGTGGAATCTTCTTTTTGAAGAATCTTTGTTGATATTTATCGAAGTATTGTTTAAAGTCGGGTCACATTTGGAGATTATGAGTCTGAAACATCTATTGAGAATGGCTAATTTTTCAAGTCAACAAAGTAGTTTGGAAATTTAAGACAAAACGTAAGTCGTAAACACGGAAGCTGTACATCAGAAATGATGGGTGATAATACATATGAAGGAGAGTTAATTGATCATCAAGTCTTAATCAGATTTGCCCTTGATTTCATATTAGAATCCGATTTGACTTCGTTCCAATGCATGTACATTGAAACCAGCTACTGCACCTAATGTTTAGGCGGGACTCCCGGCTCAAACATTATAGATGGCTTATCAGCTTAAAATGGGTAATTTTTGAAGTCAACAATACGGAAAAGCAATACGGAATTGGCTGGCCTATTTAATCTCTCAGTAAAAACTACCAATTGGCCCCAGAAATTTCTTCCATTGCCAGGCATCTGTAATAATAGCTTAAAGAAAATGGATCGTGTAGCAATTTGTTTGTTGATGGTGAAGACATCTTGTCTTTGGGGGCTTCTCTGAGGGAAAAGCAGACCATCATTTCAAAGAATGGCACTTTTGAATTGGCATTTTTTAATCCCAATGGAACCAAAAACTGGTATGTTGGCGTCTGGTATGCGTAAATGTCTGAGAAGAGCATTATTTGGGTAGATAACAGGGAGACTCCTATCAGAAAAACTCCCTGCATTTTGATGTTGTCTAGAGATGGTTATCTCACTCTGTCTGATTTTGGAGGAACGCAGATTTTTGGCGCCAAAAACATTTCTGAGATTGTATCTGAGAGCTTCGTGAAAACCTAAAGGGAGAGCAGGAAAGTGAAATTCGTGCACACAATTACAGAGACCCTAATACTTTTTATAGATAGCTTCGGCTTCTTCTTCTCATTCAACTTCTGATGATAAAAATGTTACAAAATATTGACAATATATTCCTTTGTTCAAAGCTCAGGGAGGAGTACAACTATAGCTCATAAAATTAATCATATTTTAATATCCTTAGAATACTCTAGCATATATCAAAATTAACTCATGTCTTATACACGGAAAAAAACATAATTACAATTAATATAACATTAACTATGACATTAAAAATTAAAAATATACAGCAGGTCTTAATTACCAAACTGACTTTATCCAGCAGTGCAGCAGATACCCTGTTGATGAGGTGTCGTCCGGGCAAAAATGAAGAGTTTTCTAATACTCCCTCTTAATTATGACTTGCTGGGGATTAACCAAAAATCTTTCAGATTTCAGCTGTGAAGATATGTACGATCACGTACACATGCCTAATTAGCTACGCAAAAACTGAAAAGTTTCTTTCACTAGAAGCTTTGTAAATATATCAGCAAATTGATCCTTGGACTTGCAAAACTCTAAACAGATCTCCTTGTTATGGACCAGCTCTCTGATAAAATGGAACCTGGTGTCAATATGTTTTGTTCTCTTGTGATAAACATGATTTTTGGATTAAGCTATGGCTGAGTTGTTGTCATAGAATATAGTGGTGGCCTCCTTTTGATCATTCATTAAATCTTTTAACATTCTCCTCACCCACACGACCTGGCAAGCTAAACTTGTAGCTGCGACATACTTACCTTCGACTGAAGACAATGTCACAATTGGTTGTATATGTGAAGCCCAAGAGACAATTCTTGTACCAAGATGAACGCAATAACTAGAAGTGCTCGTTTCGTCATCTATACTGCCTGCCCAGTCGCTGTCTGAATAACCTACCAATATGAAATCATCTTAAATAGAGTAAAGAATACCAAAATCCTTGGTACCGCTCCAGCTTACCAGTGAGATTCCTTTAGTGATTCCATAAATCTAGAGATGAAACTGACACCATATATTATATCTAGACTTGTAGCTGTTAAATACATTGAACTCCCAACCATTCTGTGGGATCTACAGATTGTCCTTCATCCTCCTCGCTCAGTTTCAATCCAGTTATCACTGGTGTAGGTGCTGGTTTGCATTTCAACATCTTGAACCTCTTCAAAATTTCAGTAGCATACTTAGATTGACGAATACATATTCCAGCACTAGATTATTGACTTCAATGCCCAAAAAAAAAATCTCAAAAGCCCTAAATCAGTCATTTAAAACTCACTTTTCATTGTTGTTTCAAAAGCATCAATGTTCATATCACCACTGAAAATCAAATCATTTACATACAAGAAAACAATTAAAATTTTGTCATTCTCGTTTATTTTATGTACAGGGCTGGCTCACAAATACTCCTTTGAAAACCATCTTGAATCAAGTAAGAATTTGTTCGGCTATACCAAGCTCTTGGAGCTTGCTTTAATCTATACACTGCTTTTCTAAGCCTATATACTATGTCTTCCTATCCTAGAATTTCATACCCTTTAGGCTGCTGAACGTACACTTCTTCTAGATAACCATTCAAAATTTCTGATTTTATGTCCATTTGGCATACAACCCACTTGTTGCGAGAAACAATTGCAAATACTGTTCTGATTGTATCCATCCGTGCAACTGGAGCAAAAGTTTCATTAAAGTCAATTTCCAGCTATTGTGTGAAACCTCTTGCAACAAGCCTTGCCTTATGTTTCTAAACTTTCCCATCCCCATCATGTTTTGTCTTGTAAATCCATTTTACACTTATAGTATCTTTGCCTTCAAGCGGATCTAGGAACTCCCATATTTTTTTTTAATAGATTCAATCTCTTCATCCATGACTCGTGTCCATTTGTCACTACTCACAGCTTCTTCAAATGTTAAAGGATCATCAACTTGAGAAAATAAAGAAAAAACAACAAAAGAATTTGTTGTATCAACATTATACAAATCACTCAACCTTCTTGTCTCTCTTGGTATCAAACTTGCTAGTGTGGGATCTAAAGATGTTAAGCTTCTTGGACTTCTACCAGCTGTTGTAGTTGGTGTTGTAGTTGGAGTTTGTTGTGGTGTATATTGCAACCTTGAAGATATTCTTGATGTAGATGGAGGCATTGTTTGTGCTACTACTTGTGATGATGCTCCAGAAGTAAAAGAAGGTGTTGGTTGAGGTGCATTTGATATTGGAAACACTTCATCAGTCATATCATCATGAGGAACAACATGTGTAATGTTCACTCTTCTCTCTACATTCCCATCCCAGGTTTTATCTTCCACAAACTAAACATCTCTGTTGGTTACAAATTTTCTAGTAACGGGATTAAATAAATGCTTTTGTATCCTCTGAATAACTAATAAAAATAGATTTCTCCCCTTTAAAATCTAACTTCTTCCTTAACTCATTAGGGACATGAGAATATGCAACACAACCAAAAACTTTTTAAATGAGAAGCACTATGTTTCATACCCGTCCACACCACTTGTGTGTCTTAATTGTTTACACTCTTAGTCAGACATCTATTCAAAATATAGACAGTAATTGCTACTGCCTCAACCATATATTCATTAGGTAAATTCTTTGTTGCTAGCATGCTACGTGTCATCTCCATTATAGTTTGGTTCTTTCACTCTACCACTCTATTTTGAGGAGGTGTGTAGAGGGTTATGATCTGTTTATGAAATCAGTGTGCTTTGCAAAAATTCATAAAATCATTTGAGATATACTCACCCCCTCTGTCAGTTCTTAACACTTTGATGTAATGGCTACTTTACTTCTCCATGAGTGCAATGAACTGCTAAAAGTAAGACAATGCTTCTGATTTATGTTTCAGAAAATAAAACCAGGTTTTTCTTGGGAAATCATCAATAAATGTAAGAATATAAGTAGAGCCTCCTAAGCACGGTGTTTGCATCTGTCAAAAAATGTTTGAATGTACAATTTCTAGTGGCACTCTTGTCCTTACTGATTTTCCTACTAGAAATGATGCTCTATGTTGTTTACCTAGAATAGATCCTTCACATACTCTGTCTGGTTTTTCAGTTAATGGAAAACCTTTAACCATGTTCTTCAGATGCAATAATTTTAATGCTCCAAAATTCAAATGCCCAAATCTTAGGTGCCACAACTATGATTCATCCTTCACAAGTGATTGAAACGTTGTTTGTATTTCTTTATCATTGTCTTTTAGTTTTTTAGGACTAAATTGACATGCTTCAACATTTTCAACATTTTCTTTAACTTCTAGTTTTGTATTTTATTCCTTAAAATCAGCTCTCTTTGATTTTCCACTCATATTAGGTCTTATTTTCAAAGGAAACATTCTATTACTAGTCATTTGCACTTGGGCAATCAACTATTTACTTGGGAACCTATGCATAATTACACAGTCATTGTTTTCCATTTAAACTTTATATCTCTTTTGTACCAATTGACCAATACTCATCAAATTATGTTTCAAACCAGCAACATAATACACATCAATCATAACACATTGCTCACCCTTGAGGGTTAGAATATCAACTATCCCTTTACCAAAAAGAGTAACCTTTTTATTGTTACCATGAGTAACATCTTTTGAACTGATTCATCTAAACTAGAAAACAACTCAACATCTCCCATCATGTGGTTACTACAACCAGATTCCAAATACCATATGTCACTTGGGCGGTCTTTGAGAATATTATACTCAATAGGAGAATTTCTAATAATTGAGTCAGCCATCTTAGTGTATGCAATAAATATAGTGCTCCTGCATGTGTTACCTAACTTATTCTAGCCTTGCTTCTGTTGGTCAAACTATTTCTTTTTTCATTCATTGGCATAATGCCCAAACTTCTTACAGTAATGACACTGAATATGTGACTTATCAAACTTTTGGCCACTTGGGTGATTGAAATTCTAGTTTTGACTACTATCTCCAATATTTGCAAGACCGCTATTAAGTCCACCTCTCTAAGGACTTTTCCTCCACCTCTAGGACTAAACGTATGGCTTTCTCTTCCATGACTTTGAGATGAAAACACATTTTCTAATGGACTTTTTGACCTATTCAACTAAACTCATGATTGATGAGGGAAACATGATTTTCATCAACACTATACTAACTTGAGCCTTTGGACTCCTCCAAAGCCACAACAAAAGGATCAAATTTGGGAAGAATACTTCTAAGAACATTTTCAGTAATTTTTCTATCTTCTATGGCTTCTCCATAGGACTTAATTTGATTAGTTAGTCCAACTACAATTTTGGATAAAAAAGGATTTTACAGAATCTAAATTTTTCATGGATAAATTTTCAAAGTCCCTACTTAAAATATGCAACTTAGTAGTCTTTACTTTATCCTTACCTTAATAAGAAACTTGTAGTGTGTCCCATGCCTCCTTTGCTTTCTTTTTTGTTGCTACTCTTGGAAGTATGCTCTCGTGCATTTCTTGATGAATGTAAAATAGTGCCTTTCCATCCTTCTTTTTCTTCTCTTTTAGAAGATCTTTCTTATCATGAGAGAGAGCATTGTACGCTGCTTGGTATGCTATGATAACCATTTTATAATATCTCGCAAACATCTTGACACCTAAAAAAGTCTTTCATAGTTAATCACCAGTACTCATAATTCTTTCCCGTGAATATTGGGGTTTGCAGACTAGACAAGGATGCACCACAAGTTAAGGCCATGGCCACAAAATTGAATAAACTCAGAGAAAATAGAAGAACAAAGAGATAGTAAGGGAAAAGACCCACTAGCTACCGAGGTTAACTTTACGCAAGTAGAAATCCTAAATCTTAAGTCAGATTTTTTTTATTTTTTTAGTATACCTCCATAGGTGAGTGAAGTGTTTAAAGCTAAGGTTTTGGATTTTGGGTATTCACAGATCTCTCTATAGGGGTCGTGGAGCCCAAAGTTGTCCAAAAGTGTCATTTCAAAATGCTCGCTCGATACCCGCTATGTTCTTACACTAGTAGTAATTTTACTAAAAAAGGCTAGTACTTGTGGCCAAATGTCTTAGTATTCATTACAAACTGTCCCAATACTGGTGCACATATGGGCTATTTACAAACCAAAAAAGGTAAAAAATGACCGGCTATTAGTCTTGGAAATGAGTTGAGTAACTGAGAGTGGAGGGGTGAATCAGTTACCACAAAAACAAATCTAAGTCCCTTAGATGTCTTAAAATTTTTTTTTACTATTGCTCAATTAACACAAATATTCTACTGTCACTTAGTTAATATAGAAAATCTTAAGATATTAACTATGATTATCCATTAGTAACTATTAGAAGAAACATAAACCATAAAGAAAATGAAATATACACAGATAACACCAAGATTTAATGTGGAAACCCAATATGGGAAAATCCAACAGTTGCAACTAGTCATTGTTTTTCACTCTTTTGAAGTGAGCCCTATTAGGAGCCAACCCTGTTAAAGGTTACAATAACACACTATTAGGTGTGACCCTGTTAGAGGATTTAATCACCTTGTAAGGAGTGGCCTTGTTAGAGGTCTTCTAACACTTCAATGCAGAAATGTCACCTTGTGAGAGGATTTACCAAAGACTGTTAAGTCTACTCTGTTAAGAGATTTTGATCACTGCTACAATTGTTAGAAAGTAACAATGGATTGACCTATTTTGATAAGAAACTATCTTTTCTGATTTAGATCTCTGTTCTGGATTTAATTACTTGATCCTCACTTGATGAGATATTCCGTTGCAGTTCTTTGTGTTCTATCTTCAATCAGAATCCCATCTAATTTTTCCTTCACTCTTCATGTCATAAAGACATATCTTTTTCGCACACACATTCAATCCAAACTTGACCTTATATGTATATGATAAGCCTTGTCAAGTCGGCCTTAATATCCTTCCGAATAAATAATAAAACTCATGTCTTTCGGCTGCATATAACAAATTATCTATAAATTATAAACTACAGTTAGTCGGCTGACACTAATTGTTTAACTTGGTTAACACTGAAATCCTTCAACGCCTGACCAACACTGTAATTCCCGAGTGAACACAGTTAGAACCAAAAATCACTTTGGTCCTCTTCAATGCCCAGGAGTGTTTCGAATGAACTGACTGTGCTTGAATAGGATTAGACATTTGTGTAAACATCACTATACTTGTGTCAACATCAATGACAATCAATTGAGTAACTGAGAGTGGAGGGGTGAATCAGTTACCACAAAAACAAATCCAAGTCCCTTAGATGTCTTAAATTTTTTTTTACTATTTCTCAATTAACACAAATATTCTATTGTCACTCGGTTAACATAGCAAATATTTAGATATTAACTATGATTATCCATTACTAATTATTAGTAGAAACATAAACCATAAAGAAAATGAAATATACACAGATAACACCAAGATTTAATGTGGAAACCCAATATGGAAAAAACCACTAATTGCAACTAGTGATTGTTTTTCACTCTTTTGAAGTGAGCCCTATTAGGATCCAACCCTATTAAAGGTTAGAATAACACACTATTAGGTGTGACCCTGTTAGAGGATTTAATCACCTTGTAAGGAGTGGCCTTGGTAGAGGTCTTCTAACACTTCAATGTAGAAATGTTACCTTGTGAGAGGATTTACCAAATACTGTTAAGTCTACTCTGTTAAGATATTATGATCACTTCTATAATTGTTAGAAAGTAACAATGGATTGACCTATTTTGATAAGAAACTATCTTTGCTGATTTAGATCTCTATTCTGGATTTAATTTCTTGATCCTCACTTGATCGGATATTCTGTTGCAGTTCTCTATGTTCTATCTTCAATCAGAATCCCATCTGATTTCGCCTTCACTCTTCATGTCATAAACATATTACTTTTTTTCACACACATTCAATCCAAACTTGACCTTATATGTATATGATAAGCCTTATCAAGTCGGCCTTAATATGCTTCCAAATAAATAATAAAACTCATGTCTTTCGGCTGCATATAACAAATTATCTATAAAATATAAACTACAGTTAGTCGGCTGACACTAATTGTTTAACTCAGTTAACACTGAAATCCTTCAATTCCTGACTGACACTGTAATCCCTGAGTGAACTCAGTTAGAACCAAAAATCACTTTGGTCCTCTTCAATGCCTAGGAGTGTTTGGAATGAACTGACTGTGCTCGGATAGGATTAGACATTTGTGTAAACATCACTATACTTGTGTAAACATCAATGACAATCAGTTGAGTAACTAAGAGTGGAGGGGTGAATCAGTTACCACAAAAACAAATCCAAGTCCCTTAGATGTCTGAAACAATTTTTTTACTATTGCTCAATTAACACAAATATTCTACTGTCACTTGGTTAACATAGCAAATCTTAAGATATTAACTATGATTATCCGTTAGTAATTATTAGCAGAAACATAAACCATAGAGAAAATGAAATATACACAGATAACACCAAGATTTAATGTTGAAACCGAATATGGGAAAAACCACCAATTGCAACTAGTCATTCTTTTTCACTCTTTCTAAGTGAGCCCTGTTAGGAGCCAACCCTATTAAAGGTTACAATAACACACTATTAGGTGTGACCCTATTAGAGGATTTAATCACCTTGTAAGGAGTGGCCTTGTTAGATGTCTTCTAACACTTCAATGCAGAAATGTCACCTTGTGAGAGGATTTACCAAAGACTGTTAAGTCTACTCTATTAAGAGATTTTGATCACTGCTACAATTGTTAGAAAGTAACAATGAATTGACCTATTTTGATAAGAAAATGTCTTTGCTGATTCAAATCTCTATTCTAGATTTAAGTACTTGATCCTCACTTGATCGGATATTTTGTTGCAGTTCTCTGTGTTCAATCTTCAATCAGAATCGCACCTGATTTTGCCTTCACTCTTCATGTCATAAACATATTTATTTTTCGCACACACATTCAATCCAAACTTGACCTTATATTTATATGATAAGCCTTTTCAATTCGGCCTTAATATCCTTCCAAATAAATAATAAAACTCATGTCTTTCGGCTGCATATAACAAATTATCTATAAAATATAAACTACAGTTAGTCGGCTGACACTAATTGTTTAACTCAGTTAACACTGAAATCCTTCAACGCCCAACCAACACTGTAATTCCTGAGTGAACTCAGTTAGAACCAAAAATCACTTTGGTCCTCTTTAATGCCTAGGAGTGTTTGGAATGAACCTACTGTGCTTGGATAGGATTGGACATTTGTGTAAACATTCACTATACTTGTATAAATATCAATGACAATACACAATTGAATAATCATCATCAATAGTATCCCTCTTTGGCATTCATGATAACAAAACATGTCATAATACAAAAAATTGTAGAGCAACAGACATAAGAATGAAATTTTTATTAATGTCCTTAGCTTCACTCTGATTCTCATCCAAAAATTCCGTCTTTCTTCACAATCACTGAAATATAGATTTCTCCCTCTTACATTAATCTTTGTTTCTGATAAAGTTTCTCCCTCTGTAATCTTTATGAAATCAAAAAAAATTTCCCTCTTTGACAACCAAGGCCAAAGACACCAACTGATATAT
>MU223511.1:792026-819182 GCA_018584345.1 Thuja plicata
TCTAATGAAGTTGTAATGTACCTATTTGTACTGATTTAAATGCAATAAGCTCTGAATATCTGCATCAATATGTTAAGTTTGTTTTGTAGCTCAGTTGATGCATCACTAAACTGTGTTTTAGTGAGCCTCAGTCAATGGAATTACCCCTAGCTTTCGTCTAAGATGAAAAATGCATCCTTAGGTAATGGTTTTGTGAATATGTGTGCAATTTGTTCTTTAGTATTCACATATTCCAATCTTACTTCCATGTCCTGAACCAATTCTCTCAAGAAATGATACTTTATTGCAACATGTTTAGTCTTACTATGTATCACAGGGTTCTTTGAGATGTTAATAGCATTGGTGTTGTCACAGTAGATAATAATTAGTTTTGTGATTTCCACCTTCATTCCTGACAATAGCTGCTTGAACCATATGATATTTGAACAATTTACTGCTGCAACAACATACTCTGCTTATTCTGTAGATTGAGAAATGCAGTTCTATTTCTTGCTTGTCCAAGAGACTAACCTCTTTCCATGAAATAATGATCCACCACTTGTTCTCTTTCTGTCATCAACACTTCCAACCCAATCAACATTAGTAAAAGTCTTCAAATCAAAGTTTCCTCCTTTCTTATAACATAATCCATAATCTTCAGTACCCTTAATATATCACAAAATCCTTTTGATAGTCATCAAATGATTCTCTCTAGGATTAGTTGAAAACCTTAAAACAATACCAACTATTAATGCAATATCAGGCCTAGTGTGAACAACATATTGAAGTTTACCAATCATGGATCTGTAGGTAGTCTTGTTTACTTCCTTTGAATCATCATCCTTAGACAACTTATGTTCAGTAGGCATAGGTGTTCCAACTGGTCTAGAGTCTTCCATCCCAAATTTCTTCAGTATCTCTTTAATGTATTAAGACTGGGTAATGTAGATACCATCCTTCATCTGATAGACTTGTAACCCAACAAAGAATTTGATTTCACCAAACATAGACATTTCAAATTCCTTACTCATGGCTTCAGAGAATGATTTGCGTAAGTCATCATATCCAGTAAACAATATATCATCAACAAATATTTCCACTAATAGTATTGTGTTTTAAGGTCCTTCTTTGATATACAAGTTACTATTGTCATTAGTTCTTTGAAATCCAATTCTTATCAAGTAACCATGCAATTTTTCATAATAGGCTCTAGGAGCTTGCTTCAGTCTATACAATGTTTTGTGTAATTTGCAAACCATATTCCTTTTGTTAGGAGCTACAAAGCCTTTAGGTTGCTCAATATAGACTTCTTATTCAAGACTTCCATTCAGGAATGCAGATTTTACATCCATTTGATATACCTTGTATCCTTTCTGTGCAGCATATGCCAGAAGAGTTCTGACTCCTTCAAGTGTTGCAATAGGAGAAAAAGTCTCTCCATAATCAATGCCCTCTTCTTGAGCATACCCTTTACATACTAATCTTGCCTTGTTTCTAGAAATTTCTCCTTTTTCATTCATCTTATTTCTAAAAATCCACTTAGTACCAATCATATTCTTATCTTTTGGTCTAGGTAGACGATTACAGGTTTTGTTATTTTCTATCTACCCAATCTCTTTATTTATTGCTTCGATCCAAATTTCATCATTCAATGCATATTTAATAGTTTTAGGCTCAATTTCACTAAGAAAACATGTGCCTTTAATTTTTTTCTTTGGAATTACACCTTCTATGTGATCTCCAATTATTTGTTCAGGTGCATGATGCCTTCTCACATATTTTGCAAGTACTGGATCCTTCCTTCTTGATTCTAGGCTTGTTCCACTTGGTTCACCATGCTCAAAAGTTCTATTTTGTTCTTTTGTCTGATATTCGGGTTCCATTTTCTAAGACTCAGGTGCCTCTATCTGAGACTTGGGTACCTCTGTGTGTGACTCAATTCCCTCTATCTGTGACTCAGTTTCCTCTACCAGTAGCTCAGGTTGCACAGGCTTTAACTCAGGGAGTTTGAGCAGATGAATTCAATGGTTGACAGGGATTCTATCCAATCACCATTGCTTGTGTCTTAGGTATAGTATCAGGTTCATAATACACAAATTTTTTGTAATCCTAAGGCTCTTTACTGCTCTATTCTTCACCTTTTTCTACAAACTCATCAATCCTTACATGCACACTTTCTATGACTTTATGAGTAGAAAGATTCAAACATTTATATGATTTTATTTTACAAGAGTAGCCTAGGAATATACATTCATCCCCTTTTACATCAAATTTTCCATTTCTTGTTTCCTTTAAGATGTAACATTTACTTCCAAATACTTTAAAATAAAAAAAATTAGGTTTATAGCCATACCATAATTCAAAAGGTGTCTTCTCAGTACATTTCTTTAGTTGAACTCAGTTCATGGTGTTTATTGCAGTGCTGATGGCTTCCTTCTAGTATTTGGTAGCAACATTCTTTTCAATCATCAAGGTTCTTGCACAATCCATAATGGATCTGTTTCTTGTTTCTGCTATACTATTCTGATGTGGAGTACCTAAGGAAGATACTTGTCTTTTGAATCCTCTTTCATTGCAGAATTCATTCAATTCATTAGAAATGAATTCTCCTCTATTATATCTAAAGCATTCAAGTTTCTTTCTTGTTTCTTTTTCAACTCTGGCTAGGTACAATTTGAATTTCTGAAAGGCTTCTAATTTTTCTTTGAGGAACATAATAGTCATCATTCTGGAATGATCATCAACAAATATAATGAAATACTTCTCACCTGTGTAACTTTTTGTTCCAATTGGTCCACATAAATCATTGTGTACCAATTCCAAAACTTCTTCTGTATTGTAATTCTTGCTCTTGAAGCTTGTTTTTCCCATCTTCCCAATTTGACATTGTTTGCATATTTCTAATTCAAGTTTCTTCAGAATAGGAATTCCTCTTACTCTCTTGTTCTTGCTTATGTTAACTAGGTTATCAAAGTTCACATGACAACATTTTGTACCATAACCAACTTTCTTCTACTTGTGCAATAAAACATGAACTTTCATTGAGATCAAGATAAAATAGATTACGTTTTGTTTGGCTACCAGTCCCAACTAGGTTTCCCTTACCATCTAGGAGCTTGACCTTACCATTCATGAATTCTACCTTCAAACTAGTGTTATTCAGTTGTGCCACACTTAGTAGATCGCGCCTTAGTCCTTTAACCCAATAAGAATTATCACATTTGATTCCTTCTGTTAAAGAAATACAACCTTTACCTTTCACATAGAAGGGTTCATCATTCCAAAAACTCACACTCCCACCATCATAGTGCTCAAGATGTTCAAATTTGGTTTTATCACCAGTCATGTGGTGAGAAAAACCACTATTAATTATCCAAGTGTCATTCTTGCTAATATGAGAATATAGTGTTGTCTTCTCATTATCTTCATTATATGACTCATCCTTAATAGCAATATAAACTATTTCATCTTCATCTTCATCACTATCAGAATCTTTAGCAATATATTAAGATTTCTTACCTTTTTCCTTTGTAGCTTTTGAAATTTTTCTTGCCATTGTACTTGTTTAACTTTTTCTAACCTTTGTCTTCCTTGTTTGGACACCTAGCAGCAATGTGACCAACTTCATCACATGAAAATAAAATTAATGGTATTCTTCCTTTGTACTATCCTTTTCCTTTTGCAGCTCTCCTTGCAAGTAATGCTTCAATGATTTCTAGATCTTCATCATCAGATTCATCATCACTGTCACTGTCAATATTTTTTCTTTTCATATTTCCAAGGTTTAATTTAGCTTTGAATGCAGACTCAAGATTGCTAAGATTAGGAGAGTAATTTTCAAAGTTATCCAACTCAAAGGCTGTAAGTCTTCCAACCAATCCATCTAGAGTTATACCATTACTACATCTCATCTCTTGAATAGATGAAACTCTAATTGCATAGATAGGAAGTAAATTTCTCAGTACCTTACTAACCACTATTGTGTCTTCAATTACTCCACCGGCAGCTCTGATGGCACTTACACTTTTCTTGATTCTTTCACTCTATTTTTTAATCTCCTCTCCTTCTTTCATTTTCATCTAATGAAATTGACCTCGGAGACTTTCTTCTTTCTCTCTCTTTACATTGACATCTCCTCCATGAATATCATGCAGTTTGTTCCATAGATCAAAGACAGTAGGGCAGTCCTTGACTTCATCAAATTTGAAATAGCTGACTGCAGAGGCTATATCAATCATCATTATGTTATGATGCTTCCTGTCTATCATATGATCCACAGTCAAAAGGTCTCGGTGGTTCCACATACCTATGGTCCAAGAATTGCAAACCAGTATCTCCAATGGTAGATAGATGTAGCATCATCAAATCTTTTCATGCAGCAAAATTGTCTTTGTTAAGCTTACTTGCATCTCCCTTCTGTAAGACATCACTGATCTTTATCTTAGGCCTTGAAACCTTTCATGTAAGAACTTCTAGCTCTGATACCAATTGTTGGAAATGAGTTGAGTAACTGAGAGGGGAGGGGTGAATCAGTTAGCACAAAAGCAAATCCAAGTCCCTTAGATGTCTTAAATTTTTTTTTCATTATTTCTCAGTTAACAAAGATATTCTACTGTCACTCGGTTAACATAGAAAATCTTAAGATATTAACTCTGATTATCCTTTAGTAATTAATAGAAGAAACATAAACCATAAAGCAAATGAAATGTACACAGATAACACCAAGATTTAATGTGGAAATCTAGTAGGCAAAAAACCACCAATTGCAACTAGTCACTCTTTTTCACTCTTCTAAAGTGAGCCCTATTAGGAACCAACCCCGTTAAAGGTTACAATAGCACACTGTTAGGTGTGACCCTGTTAGAGGATTTAATCACCCTGTAATAAGTGGCCTTTTTAGAGGTCTTCTAACACTTCAATATAGAAATGTCACGTTGTGAGAGGATTTACAAAATATTGTTAAGTCTACTTTGTTAAGAGATTTTGATCACTACTACAATTGTTAGAAAGTAACAATGGATTGACCTATTTTGATAAGAAACTATCTTTGTTGATTCATATCTCTATTTTGGATTTAATTACTTGATCCTCACTTGATCGGATATTCCTTTGCAGTTCTCTATGTTATGCCTTCAATCAAAATCCCATCCGATTTTGCCTTCACTCTTCATGTCATAAACATATATCTTTTTTGCACACACATTCAATCCGAAATTGACCTTATATTTATATGAGAAGCCTTGTCAGGTTGGCCTTAATATCCTTCCAAATAAATAATAAAACTCATTACTTTCGGCTGCATATAACCAATTATCCATAAAATATAAACTACTGTTAGTCGGCTGACTCTAACTATTTAAGTTACTTAACATTAAAATCCTTCAACGCCTGACCAATAGTGTAATGTCCAAGTGAACTCAGTTAGAATTGAAAATCACTTTGGTCCTCTTCAATGCCCAAGAGTGTTTGGCATGAACTGACTGTGCTCAGATAGGATTAGATGTTTGTGTAAACATCACTATACTTGTGTAAACATCAATGACAATACACAATTTCATAATTGTCATCAACAATTACTACATGTGTGATCAACTATTGGTACATGTGATTTTAATTTCTGGGGCTCCTTTATTATCAGTAATTGGGGGTATCTATGAAAAAAGCATAATGATTATCAGACCCCATTTCAGTTATTGGGTCTTTTCCCCTAGGCTATGATAGAACAGACAAAAATACCTTTAGATCTAATACCAAGTGAAAACGTAAAGGGAGAGTACTAAAGAGATATTCATGCACACAATTGGAGAGACCCTAATATTTTTTAAGAAAGATTCAACTTCTTCTCATTCAACTTCTGATAATAAAATGTTAAAAAATATTGACAACATATTCCCCTGTTCAAATCTCAGGGGAAGAGAACAACTCATAAAATTAATCACATTTTAATATCATTATAATACTCAAGGATATATCAAAATTAAATCATGGCCTATACACAGAGAAAACCTAATTACAATTAATATAACATTAACTATCACATTAAAAATATCTAGTAGGTCATAATTAGAAAAATTGACTTCTAATTACAATTAATATAACATTAACTATCACATTAAAAATATCTAGTAGGTCATAATTAGAAAGATTGACTTTATCTAGTAGTGCACCAGATACCCTATTTATGAGGTGTCATACGGGAAAAATGAAGAGTTTTCTAACACTTTGCAGATCCCACAAATACATCAAGGCCACACATGAAGTTTTGGAAAGGAATAAAAATAAGATCTTGGAAGAATCAGACAGATCTAGCATCTGGGCCCTTCATTCTACAAATGAATCCAAGCCCAGAAAATAAAGACTTTTTACTGCACTAAAAATGATGCTCCATATTACAATACTGGGGTGTGGATGATAAGTTATTATGCCACCATGCAGGAAACAATATCTGGTTCCCCAACCGCAGGAAAGTTGTGTTTATGGAGTGTCTGGGGCATATGGGGTCTACTTCACCCAAGAAAACATTCAGTTATGTAGTTGTGCCCAAGGATACAAGCCAAGAGATGTAATGTCTAGTATTCATGAGAGATGGTGGTTAAGCGGATATGTTCGGTTGAGTCCATTGTACTGCTCCATCAAAGTATCCATTAATGGTAGTGGTATTACCAACACAGATGATTTTCCCCAAGTGGGAAATACTTATTTGTCTGATAATGAAACTCCCTAGTACACCCAAGATATTCTTCTACATGCAGATTTCTCTCCAAAAGTGGCTGATTTTGGGCTTGCAAAGCTTGTTGCCAGACATTTTAGCAGATTTTTGACAACTACAAGAGGAACGGGGGGATATCTGGCTCCAGAGTGGCTCATCGAGGTGTTTTTTTTTTCTTTTTTTTTTTCTTTTTTTGTTGGAGGATTCAGACCTGCGAGGCAACCCAGCGAGGCACAAAGCCTGCGAGCTACCAACCAGTGAAGGCCACCATAGAGGTTTTAGGAACCCGATACGGGCCCACTCATGCCTGAAACCTCTTCGGCTTAGAGCCAAGGACTGAGGAGCATCCACGCTGCCAAATTCGCCTAGGGCACGATCCCAGCCTCATCCCTTATGGTGTCAGAGCCTTGCACTCGGCAAGACTTGATCCCTGGTGGGCTCGTTGTGAGCCATTCAAATTCACCAGTAGACCAAGGGCCCATTGACGCTCATCGAGGTGTTAATAATAGTGAAGGTGGATATATATAGCTTCAGCATGACCCTGGCTGAGATAATCTTAGGAAAATGAAATATTGACTTCAGTGTGCACGAATCGTAGTACATCAACTCAACTTGAGAAGGGAAACACAATAGGTATCATGCATGAAAGAATTACAGACATGGAGATTATTGAAGAGGTGAGAAGAGAAAATGTAGTAAGCATTCTCTGCATTCAAGAGGATGAGAGTGTGAGGCCAAGCATGGCCCAAGTGTTAAGAATGTTGGAAGGCATATCAGAAGCTAACATGGAATGATACAAAAATTCCTTGCAAGCACTAGTGGAGGATCATTGATGTGTATAGCATAATTTACTAGTTATCTAAATATTAATGTTTTTAGGGAACATCGTATTCTACAAACTAGTATAACCAGCACGTGTACCTTTAAGGGGTGCAATGGTTACATTGATAGTATAATATATATCAAATGGTGATATTGTGGCGCTAATATAAGAAGTTTGCACATAATAATTTTCATATGTCGGGAAACATTTAGTGGAATAATTTCATCTTTAATGTTCAATATGCACAAAATAATTATATTTTGTCCTAAGTGTTAGTTATTTTAAGCATGTTAGTATTAATTAATTTTGAGAGGGGGGTGAATCAGTATTACAATAGTTTATAAAAATTTAACCAATTCAAACTTAACCAAGCAAGTACATAAATAGTAAGAATAAGCACATAAAGTAGACAACTCATAACACTATAATTTATTCATGATGAAACCCTTGCCAAGGGAAAACCCCGATGGGGATGATACCCAAAAATGATGCACTAAGAAGTATAGTGTCCATGTTAGGAGACCTAGCCCTCGTAGGAGCTGAATATTACATTTAGTGCATATCCTTGTTAAAGGATAGAAACCATCCTAGGGGTATACATTGAGCACACTTCTCTTACAAAGAAAAAATATTCTATTACTGTTATTTATCAATATGAAAAATACAAGCATATACTATGCTTAAGTAGTCCTAGTTATAATTTGCATCACCTTCTATCTGATTCTAACATCACAATGCATCTACACATTCCACATATATCTTCACATCATAAAACAACTTTTATACTCGATCTTAAAATGGTTCTTCCAGTCGGCTCACAAGAACATCACAAAACATGTACAACACTTAACCAAATAAAAATACATATTTAGCTATCATACTTCTAAAAAATTAGGGTAGGACCCAATCCAAATCCAAAGTAGCACTTCTAGATTCCTCAAAATACTCCCTTAATCATCCTGAGCATTCATCTGCCCTATATCATTGTTGTTCTGTCTTCACATTACTTCAACATGCTCTAACTTTGTCTAGCAAAATCCAAAATTCAAACAACCTTAACTAAAGGTCTATTCTATCCCATAATACAGTCCTATAAGCTACATAACATAGTTTGATGCATACGATTCTTGCTGATCAAAGCTATGTGTCTGTACCCTATTAACTGTATCTAGGACTCTGTCATTTTTACAAAACTGAATATCCAAAATTGGATTGTACTTCAAGTGACCATGCCAATGAGTAGTGTTTCCATAAATGACAACATATAAGCTATGCTAATCAAGCCACTTACCAACAATATACCAAACTACTGAATAAGTGCATATTTTTCATACTCATTACTCCCCCTTTGACATCAATGGAAAATGTATACTAAAAATAGTATCTATATACATATCAAAATTTCCAAACTGCTCATCAAAGATTGGTACCATGTGAAGTACATCTTGGAAAGAGGTTTCCAAGATCTTTCCTCTACTACCCATGTATTCACCAAGATCTGTCCAACATGAATTAAATCATTTAGAGAAAAAGAAGATATCTCAGCGGCCTTCGGTCCTATATGCATATCTTCAATAAGAGATTTCTTTTCTTTCTCAACATATGAAATATGTTTCTTGAGAATTGATAGCTTTAGAGTGATTATACTTCTCAACATACCAAATCTTCCCAGCACTCTTCTTTTCTTGGTCTCAAGCACGTTGATTTTTTCTAATATCCTTGACACTTCCTTATCCAATTCAGTGACAGTTTGTGAGGAGGACCCACAACTCTTTACCATTCCATCTAATATCCTTTTGTCATTTTCAATGACGTCATCTATATTCTTTAAATGCATAAGAGGATTTATAGAGTAACTGTATACCTTCCTTCCATAAATTATACAAGAATTTGCTACACTAATAATGTTATCTAGTATACCCAAATACCAATTTATTGACTTACATATCTCCTCCAGCTTCTTTTCCATCTAATCATTTCCAGCTCTAACTATTGCGGCCTTCTCTAAAGAGTCAAAGTGAACATCAAATTCAACAAGGACTTTGTTCAAGTTATCCACTGTGTCATTTCCTTGGAAAGTGATAGGTAGGGGTATAATTTTGTTGATACTATCAACTTCTGTTTCCAATACCTTTGAATTCTTCTTTGTTTTCTATTTTTATCTCTCTTTAGCCTTAGCAAAGGCTATGTAAGATAACTTCATCAATTCATCCTCATCCATACCATCAACATCAGTAATCAAAGGTATATCACCAGTTTCCAACAATAAGGTTGAAGGAATAGGAATAGATACTTTCATTTCTAGCTTAATTTAAATCTTAGTTTCTAATTCCTTCTTTTCAACAACTCATCTTTCTTTTAGTTCTACATTAGTATCAAATTCCTTCTCTGTCTCAGTCAGATTGATTTTACTATGTTCACCACTCCCATCTACATCAGTAATAGTATTTGCATTCCCTTGAAAAGGGTCACTTATATCTCGCAAAGTGTCCAAAGATAGAGGCACACTAGCAACAAAGAATTTTAGTTGCATGATTGTACTAAAAAAATCACTGCTATTATCTGCATCCTTAGGTGAATCAATGTTCATTTCTATAGGTTTGGAGGACTCTCCTCTCAGAATAGTTTTGGGTTTAGTAGCCTTGGACTTAGGAGGTGAACACTTCTCAGGTTTTGTCTCCATTACTACCTTATCACTAGCTTTATGTGTGTCCTCTATGAGCTCATCATACTTCCTCCCCATAATATTTATTAATCTTTATTTTATTCTTAGGAGGGGTTTTATGGCTTTCAATATCCTCTCATATTCATCATATGAGACAAGTGGTAGCATATCATCTATGTATTTCCTCCTCATATAATCATCTTCTGTGAGTGCTAGTTGTTTCCTTATTTCCAATTTATCATAAAATCCTTAGGAATATTACCTTTAATTTCAAGTAGATTCTTTACTAATACAAGGGTGATCCCACAAAACTGTGTCCCACTTTTTGGCCAACTTTGACACTGAAATGAACATTCTGAAAAAAAAACTTCGCTTTCGAAAATCTATTGTCATTAAACCATTAAGAATTTGAAGATGATGTAAACTAGTGAATTTTAGCATTTTGTTTCTAGTTTATAAATATAATTTTTTTTTAAAAATGGAATTTATTTGTATCCATTTTTCCTTCTCCTTCAAAAATTATTTTTGTGAAAAATCAAGATTTTTCAGGAGTGACACTCACTTTGATCAACATAACTTTTTTTATAAAACTGATAAGAACATAATTATTTTGAATTTAGGTTTGTAACACAAATATCTAGGGAATCCATTTGGTTGAATATTTAATATTTTATTGAGTTATGAAGTGGCATTAATTATAATTTTGACATAGGTTCACTTTGATCACTCTAACTCTATCTCTATATATTGAAATTCATTTATTCTTTTTTTGATAGAAGGTAACATAAATACCTATTTCCTAGATATTTTTCATAATTTTTTTCCCTAATTTACTATTTTTCTAGAAGCGTCGAACAAAGAAGTCGCTAAATGGTCAGACAACCTATGTTTAGTAAAACTTAAAAAGAAAAGTCTTAATAAACTCAATATATATAAAACTCATAATCATTGGAAAGCTCTCTCGGAGTACTATCATCCTATATTTGGCTTTTTCAAATAAATTTATTTGATCCCACAAAAAGTTAATGTCAAAGTGATTTTTTGTCAGCATTTTGATGGGTTCAAAGGAGACTCAATTATAGGTGTGAGTAAGGAGTAGAGGGAGTATACCAAAGGGATTTTGATCTAAGAGGATTTTATCTAGCCATTTTGAATTTACTCCTTCAAATGGGACCTCTCCAAGCTTAAATAATCATATTTTCTTAAAAATGTGCAATTTCAGCAAAAATCAAGATGTTCAAAAAAGTGGGACACACTATTGTGGGACCACCCACAAGCATATGATCTACGATAAAATCTTCAATCAAAATCTTATCTTTCTCATCATACCTCTTGTAACCACATAGATTTGGTCTGCTCTGAACATAGACCCTATTTTCCCTAAGTGTGATCATACCCCCAATTATGCCTAGACAACTCTTCAATCGGCTGGCATAATTCATTTGAATCAAATTTAATCTCCTAAGTGATCTAATCACTAATTTACATTAATAACTTTAGCCAATCCAATCAAATCAATTCAATTCAATCAATTCAAATCATAACCTAGCTAAGGTAATTAATTTAAAAGGAATAAATGAAATCCTAATTACACCTCATCACTTGCAAAATAAATCCCTAGCCTAAATTAATTCAATTTGTCTATAGTCCTAATTAATTTTTACAAAGCAATCAAAATCTTAGATGATTAATTAAATTCCTATTATTGAGTGAATATGTTATTACAACAATTCATTTCATTAATATTCCCTCTAACATAACCAATCTCAAATATCCAACTATGAATTCAAATTCATCACAACCCCTTCTCACATGCTAATTCTTCTTAATTAACTAATTAATCCTAATTATCTAATCCGCCCTCCACTCATTCTCTCTCCTCCCATCTCTATCTCCTTAATCACATGTCTTAAGCCTTAAACCTAATCCTAAGGTACCCTTAAGCTTGTCACATTCCTAAATCTATGATTAGGAAATCAATCCTCCCCCTAAAGTCAAAGTTATCAAGCTTGACCTTAAACCCTCACCCATGCTTCTTAAACCCTCACTGATACCTCATTAATGCTTTCATAAATGAAGCATTAATGGCTCTTGCACATTCTCTTCCACACTCCTCATTAATGAGTCTTACACTCTCATTAATGGCAGCCCTTCTAGAGTCTTCTCCCCTTCCTCCATTTCTTCTATAAATAGGATGGATTTTGAGCGGAAATGGCCATGAATTCTCAAATGCATTCTTATAATGCTCTTAATTTTGAAGTGTTGAAAGCATCCTTATGCTTCCCATATTTGGATAATTAAATAAGCGATCTTATGTTGCTCATGTTTTAAGGATTTTCATAGTGCTTTCTAGCTTATTTCTTATTTATTTTGTTATTATATTCATTTCTAGAGCTAGAATGCATGTTTTTGAATCATTTAGATTAATTTTTATTTGAATCTTCCATTAATAGGTTGTATTTTTCACTAGAATATGCATAATCTAAGGGCTATTATGTCATTTTTCATACTCGTCCTAGATATGAAGCAATAGATCAATTTTAGTGATTGCTATGCTTGCTAATCTTTTGTTTTCACTAATGTAATGATCTATTGAAGTGTTGTGTCTCTCTTAACGGGTACAAAAATCACACACACATCTCTGGCGCCCATCGTGGGGCAAGATTGCTTGAAATTTTACAAAATCCTACTTTCTGCCCTTGATATTTTCAAAATTTGCAGGCATTTTATCATTTTTGGGAGCAACTTATCATTTCTGGTAGATCTTTTATCCTTTCCGGGAGAAACTTATCATTTTCGGTAAATCTTTTATCATTTCTCATATTTTTAATATCATCTGCCATTGCATTTTTGGAAGGTAAAATGTGGCCTTAAAATCATTTCTCGTAGCTTATTTTTCATTTTTGGTACATGTTATCATTTCGGGTAAAAGGAATATCGTCCTGGGTGAATATTATCGTTTGGGGTCAATATTTTATTGTTTTCAGGTTGTATCATTTTGGGTCTCTGAAATATCATTTTTCATCTAGGGGGAAGAAATACAGAGTTCTATCATGGACAAATTTGATTTCTAACTTGCTAACGTGGTTGTTTTCATGATTTTGATCCTATTTTTAGCAGCCTAACTTATGTTTGCAGATTGTTGTCAGAGCTAAAAGAGTGATAAAGAAAAAGATGCTAACTTGTGGTTTTATAGATTGTTGATCCCTTATCTTGACTTCTATTCTTTTTTTACAGTTTCGAAACTAATGACATTTTCTAAATTTCTACTAAACTGACTAGAGGAATATGCTCTTTTCCTTTTAAGGAAAATTAGAAACTCACAAATTAGTTTATGAGTTGAAATGAATTTGGAGAGAATTGAACAAGGGAAAGAAAACTAAATTTCTTTTGGATCAGTAACTAAACAATCAAAGCATTAAAATTTTGTGGCTCAATGAACAAGTTCAATTGTTTAATTCAATTTGGATTAGTAATTGAACAAGCAAAGCACTTAAAACTGTGGTCAATTGAACAACAAAAATTTACTTTCAAGCATTATGTTCTCCCTAAAGTAGGAATATCTTAAATCGAACACAACATTGCTTGAAGGAACGAACTGTTTGATTGACTCTATTTTTGGAGAAAATGACATGGGTTAGGAGAGTATGCTCTTCTTCTTTGGAAGAATCAGAAATCTAGATGTCCTACACTCGCCAATCCTTTGTACGCTTATTTAACAGTAGAGGGCATGCCAGTTGAGGAAAAAATCTCACGGGAACGACCCAAGTGAGGACAAGTTTTATGCCAACCCTTCTAACTCACTATAAATAATTGCTTCCTCGTAGGCCAAAGCCTTGGAAGATGGAATCAGTTTTGTTCATGGAATTTTAACATCATTCCTTGAACATGCTTGGCTATGTGTAGAGCGGAACCACTTGAATCTTTCTTGTGAGACTACACATATTTGATTACTCATAGGGCTATACACCTCAATTTTTCCTTGTACAATTATATGGGAGACGGTTTTGGATGAATTTCCCAATAATAGACAACACTTAAACTACAAGAATTCCTTATTCATCCCCAAAAGGGTGATAATCCTTGTGCAAGGTAAAAAGTAATTACCCCAAGACACTCACCATATCGTGCCCTCACTTGCATTTGGAGTCGACTAATACAGCATCATGACTAGAGACATTGTGTGCTTGGTGATGGTTGTATTCTGATTAGCATTTGAGTGTGTACCTAAGTCAATGAGCAAGGATTTTCATCCTCCACTTAGAAAATAGGTCATAAAGACGTGTTTTTTCACCCTTTAACAATGCAACAATGCTTGATGTAACTGAAAATCATTAAAAGGATAACACCTTTAAAAGAAGAAAAAAAATTCAAACCTTGGTCTACATGTGTTTTTCACTCATTGAAAAATTTCAGAACGCAATCTTCGATCAAACAAACTTCACACACTTCCAAGAAAAAACTGACAAAATTTGACAGTGGGCATTTGCATAGTTGCCTCTCAGAGGAAGATAGTTAATTTAGGATCCCCTTTTGAATATTTAGTCTGTCCTTATTGCTTTCTCTGGTCTCACTGTGGCTGTATCGAAAAGTTTTTGAGACGTCTACCTTGCATGTCCTGCCAGACTCTTACAATTTGTCTCAATACATGTGGTCTACTTACTTTTTAGAAAAACTTGATTCCCAGCTCACTATCAGGGCACTCTAACCCTTTGACACTGGAATCATTTACTTCTACCAAAACACAAATAACACTTCTACCTAGACACACTCACTTGAATGATTTGCGACTCTACTTGACACTACCGGGAAACTTTGACAAAGCTGAGAAACAACCACATGGTTAACACTAGACACAAAAAGTACATGTCTAAAGGATCTAAAGTGGCTCCTAAATCACTGTACTTTCAAGGAGAAACATCTCGTAGTTCCCTACTCGATCTAGACTCTCTAGAAATGGACAGGTCCACTTGTGGATGGAGTGAGGCTTTTGATGAATATGACATTAGAAAAAACCAAAAGCATGAAGATATCGATGAAGAAGAAGAACCTAGATTTGAACGTCCTCTATTTGAATCAGGTAGTGAGGAAGACATCATTGAAGAAGAATACGATAAACTAAAATAGAGCAAGAGGTTCCACAAGATAATGGAAAAGATGATTGACGAGGATAAAGAGAAATACTTTCTCCATTTAGCATTCACTGGCATAAAGTTACCCAAGGATTATGATGTGGAACAACTCAAAGAAAAGGAGGTACCAAATCCTATATCTATCCTGGCCAAACAACTTACCTTAATGTAAATAGAGCTTGTGACTCTCAAGAAAGAGAAAGCTAAACCCAAAATGAAATACTCTGTGGACTCCATTTGTCCATTTCCTTTTGACAAGAGTATCACTATGGTTCCATTCCCTCCCAACGTGGCAAGGCCAAAATACAAGAAGTATATGGGAGAGACCAATCCACATGACCATGTTAGAGAATTTTGTGATCTTAGGATAGAATACATGCATGAACCTACTTACCTCATGCAGTTTTTTCCTGGAATTATCGGAGGCAACGCCATGGAATGGTTCTCAAAGCTTACACCTAAGGTCAAAAATTTTGAGGACTTAATTCAACAATTTATCCAGCATTACTCCTATAATATCCAGCATGACGTGACTATGATGGATCTATGCAACACTAAACAAAAGACTGGCAAATCCTTTACCCACTTTCTACAAAGGTGGAGGAAAATCTTTGCATGGTATTCAAGAGCTATTCTTGAATCCAAGAAAATGGAAATCTTTGTCAATAACTTGGTACCGGAGTTAAGCTACACATTGAAAATGCAAGACTCCCCTAGCTTCGACAAGATGATAAAGAATGCTATCTGTATCAAAGAAGTCATGGTTAAAAAGGGAGAGATCACTCTTCAAAGTGAGAACAAATCTAACAAATCCAACTCCAAACCTAAATGGTGGAAACATAATAAAAATGTTGTTAACGATGGAGTAGTAGAAGCATCCAATGTTGGTCCTAAACCAGAGGTGTTCAATCTAACTAACAACATGCAAGAAAGAAAAGATGCCAAGGTAACAACCTCCATACCCAAAGAAAACAATGATAATGGCAAAGGTCAGCTATGGACTTCCAAACCTCATAGAACATTTAATCCTTTGGGAGAGCCTCTCAAAACTATTTTGAAAACACTATTAGACAACAAAGTTCTCACAATCCCAAATTCCAAACCATGGGAGCTGGAATTCAAACCAAAGTGGTGGGATGACAATTCTTACTGTGTCTTTCACAAGAAAAAAGGGCACAAAACTAACAATTTCCTTAAGCTTAAACATGTTATTCAAGACCTCATTGAAGGAGGAAAGATCAAAGTAGAGGGACACACTACCAACAAAGTTCATACAACATTTAATAAACTATTCCCTAACTATGAGAAAGGGGAAACATCTAAAGGAAAAGGTAATGAAGTCAACTACACCTACTCCAATAATGATAACATGATCAATATGCTAGACATTAAAAATGAATCAATTAATGTGGTAACAATCAAAGGTGTTTCTTTCCAATCAAATGCGGTGACTCGAAGCCAAGCAAAAGTCACTATCAAAGGACCCAATTCCTCCTCAAAACTGGCATCAACATCTAAGGTTCATATTCTTACTATCCCTAAACCAACAACAAAACACATGGTTACTATTCCTGCAGCAAAGTATGATTTGGTGGACCAATTGCAATGAACCTCTACTAAAATTTCCATTTTTGAGTTGCTTAAAATATCCACAGTGCATAGGGAAATCATGGAACAAGCCCTACATGCCGCAAATGTACCAAAGGACCTTGTTATAGACAAATTTTAAGCGATGGTTAATCTCATTTCAGCACCACATTGTCTCTCCTTTTCTGAAGAGGATGATAAATCATTGAGCCATCCACATAATCAACCCCTTCATATTGAGGTCCTCATTCATAAATCCCATGTTAGACGCGTATTGATAGATGGAGGCGTAGGATTGAATATTTGTACACTTAATCTAATCAGGAAACTGGGTCTCTTAGAACAGATCACAGAATCTAGAATAAAAATTAATATTAAAGCTTATGATGAGGAAGAAAGATCCTCTAAAGGTCTTATTGTTCTACCCATCAGAGTCATGCCGATTGAAAGGAATGTCATATGTCAAGTTTTGGATCTACCCTTAGCTTACAATATCCTATTGGGGAGACCATGGATTCATGAAATGCAAGCTGTGCCCTCTACTTACCACCAGTGTATCAAGTTATGACATAATGGGGTGGAAGTGACAATTCATGCAGATGCTAATTATACTTGCAACAATATCAAAGAAGGTAGTATGATCCCCACATAACAAGGAGGCTATGGATAAGATTGCTCCTAAGACTACCAAAGACATGGTGATGAAGAGTTTTGGAAAAACCTTAAAACTTGAAGAAATAGGTATGGGAGAGTACAAGCTAGACATGAATCCCTCACTGACAGAATTGCCGATATCACTAAGATCCTATGGAAAACCCTGCTCATCATTCACACCTTCTGCATCTCAAACACCAAAAATCCATAAAGCAACTGGCATGGTTAAGGCATCCACATCTTCTTTAGATAATGCTTTGCAAAGGGGAACCAAAGTAAGCTAAGGTCAAACATGTAGAAATATCCCCGAAGCAATATGGTAAAGGATACGACCTCCTCAAGAAAATGGGATATAAAGGAAAAGGACCTCTAAGTGACATAGGGAGAGGACTTATTGAACCTATGCACATGGAGTTTAGGAATACCAGAGACAAAATAGGACTAGGTTTTAATACTGAATCTGACAAACCTACTTCAAAAGAAAGCTTGGTCTTTGACAAAGGGAGTGATGAAACCGAAGAGATAGAGCTAGAACCATGGTCCTATGAAAGATTATTACATGTTGGCACAGAGAATCCCAACAATCCCGACTATCAAGGAGAGTGCTATATGCCAAGATTTGAGGTACCACAAGATCTTTGTACCCCTTTGTTAGCACAAGCTCCTATTCAAGATTTAGGAGACACAACAGAAGATAATCTAGAGGTACCATTGATAGAAATAGTTACTGAAGACACGCCTCGACAATAGGATTTACATCCTAACTGGGGGCAGTTGGTCACAATTTCACGTGTCCTTGATTTACCACACTTTGATCCATAGGTGGCTAATTAGGTACATCATATAACTATTACAAAATTCTTAAATAGGTCTGATGATGAAATAATAGACTCTCATGATTATGAGTGGGATGAGCTATCTGTCACCACATAGGACATTGAAATAGATGTGATTCACATGTTTGCGGCTCCATCCGCACCCAACAAACATTATAACACTACTCCCAACAATAGTGATATTCCTGAAGTAGAGGAAGATTTTTTTACCCCAATCATTGATGGAGAGACTGGTGTTCTCATAAGCCTAGAAGAACTTCAGAGGTGACAAGCAAGAAGCCTCCTTTTACAAAGAGATGATGATGAAATTTCTACTGATGAGTCACTAGAGTTTGGTCCACATATAGCTAACAATGACCCTTTTAATGATGATCTACCTCTTATTGATCTAAACATCAAAGAACTTAACCTAACAAGACATGCCATGTCAGTTAATAGTCTTGGCGCTAATGCGATGTTGTCCTTCCTAGAGTCTGACTCATTATCTTTGATAAATCCAGACCTAATTGATTGGACTAGTACAGATCCTACTCCTATCCTTGAATTTCCCAATGACTACACCTTAGCTTGCTATCTAAATGCTTGTGAACCCCACCCTTCTTCCACCAATGTAGGAGTGTGAACATGTCACAGGAGGATATCAATTTTCTGAGTCAAAAATTGAAAAATAAAAAGAAAAAGGGGACTGACAGTGAAAACCACATTGTGGCAGTGTCAGATCCTAAAATAGTAAAAAAAAAGACATATCTAATGGTGAACACCTCTCATAGGTGCAGGATGAGATTCTTGATATCCTCCCCAAGCACTTTCAATAAAGGTCTTCAGTTCTGATAGAACCAACACAGCTAGTTAATTTAGGCACAGGTGAAGTTCCTCAAATAGTATACCTAGCACAATCTTTGTCAGAAGAGGAAAATACATAGTTCACCGAGTTCCTAAAAGAGAAGAAGATCAACTTTGCATGGTCTTATATAGATATACCTGGACTAGATCCTGAATTAATAATGCACCACTTTTCTAAAGCTCCTGGGATCAAACTAGTGAAACAAAAACTAAGAAAAATGCATCCTCATGTTGCATTACTATTAAAATCAGAGCTAGATAAATTATTAAAAGCTGGATTCATCAGAGTCATTGCTTATGTAGGATGGATCTCCAATTTGGTCCCAATGTCTAAATCTGATAAATCTATTAGGATCTGTATAGACTTCAGAGACTTAAACAAGGAATGTCTTAAGGATGACTTCCCCTTACCTAATATTGATATGATCATAGACCTCACAACAGGCTACCAAATGTATTCATTAATGGATGGTTTCTCAGGCTATAATTAGATAAATATTGCCCCTGAGAATGAACATAAGACCGCATTTACATGTGCATGGGGCAAATTTTGCTAGAAGGTCATGCCATTTGGGTTAAATAATGTCGGTGCTACATATCAAAGAGAAATGACTACTATATTCCACGATATGATGCATTAAAACATGGAAGATTATGTGGATGACACCTTAGCTAAATCAAAAGAAAGGATCACTCACATTGCTGACTTAAGAAAAATATTGAATCATATGGAGCAATTTCAACTCAAGCTCAATCCAAAGAAATGTGCCTTTGGGGTCCAATCAGGAAAGCTCTTAGGGTTCATTGTTTCGGTGAAGGTAATTGAGGTAGATCTTGCAAAGGTCAAAGGTAATCTAGAGATGACTCCTCCATGCAATATCAGTCAAATGAGGACATTGCAAGGGAGACTTCAATCAATCGAGAGGTTAATGTCACAACTTGCTGACAGAGTACAACCCTTTACCAAATTTCTACAAAAAGGGGTCACCTTCAAATGGGATGAACATTGTGAAGCCAACTTCAGAGAATTAAAAGGGTACCTGGCTACTCCTCCTATTCTTATGGTGCCTATTCATGGAAAGCCATTACTCCTGTATATTTTAGCTACAACTACATCAATAGGAGTGTTTCTCACACAAGAGGATGAAACTAAGGAAGAAAGACCAATCTACTACATTAGTAGAACATAGTCACTTATGAGCTCAATTACAACATTATTGAGAAGGCATGCTTAGCAATTGTCTTCGCATCATAGAAATTGAGACACTACATACTCTCACATACAGTAAGGCTCATTGCTAAGATCGATCCTCTGAAGTACCTTTTAAACAAAACAACATTAACAGGATGTCTGGAAAAATGGGTCCTTATTCTAAGTGAATTCGACATTGAGTATGTAGATCGAAGAGCTATTAAGGGACAAGTCCTCGCAGATCAACTAGCTGATTCACCACTCCAAGATGATGAACCCTTAAGGATTGAATTCCTTGATGAGACCATTATGCATCTAACTAAATACCCATGGAAGCTGTACTTTTATGGTTGTTTCACGCAACAAGGCTTTGGAGTAGGAGTTCTGTTCATAACTCCTCAAGGCTACAAGATACCCAACTCTTAAAAATTAATGTTTCCATGCACGAATAACATTTCTGAATATAAGGCATTGGTAAACGGTCTCAAGCTTACCATAGAGTGGAAGATTGTAGAGTTACACGTGTATGGTGACTCCCAGTTCATTATCAATCAAATCAATGGAGATTATCAGACAAAGGATGAGAATTTGATGCCCTATAAGCACCTGATTGATGACTTAAAGAGTAATTTGTCTTCATCACATTCCAACAGATACCCAGAATAGAGAACAAAGTTGCAGATGCTATGGCTACATTGGCGTCCATGTTACAACTGGAGGAACATCAATTATTATATGAATTCTTGGTGGAAGAATTATCCTATCCTTCCTTTAATATCCCTAAATACCAAGAAATTTGTGCCTTGAACACCCCAATCCAATCTCGATATGCCAAAATCATTTCTTACCTAACGGACCAAACTATTTCCAATGATCTATCCTAAAATAAGAAAAGAGCCTTGATTAGGATAGCATCATGTTATGTCCTCATAACTAATAACTTATATCAATGAGGTCTTGATGGTATGCTTCTTAGATGTTTAGAACTCAAAGAGTCAGATCGCGTGTTAAAAGAAGTCCACGAAGGTGTATGTGGATCACATTCAAATGACTTTTCATTAGCAAAGAAACTGCCCAGAGTAGGCTATTACTGGCCTACAATGGAAAAAGATGCTATTCACTTTTCAAAAATATGTCATAAATGCCAAACCCATGGAAATCTCATCCATGCTCCTGCCAGAGAACTTATACCTTTCATAACACATTGGCCATTTCAGCAATGGGCCTTTGACTTGGTTGGACAAATATATCCCAATTCTTCAAATGGACACAAGTTCATCATTACGGCCACTGAGTATTTTATGAAGTGGGTCGAGGCCATGTTGCTAATCAAATCCACTGGCAAACAAGTGGCTATGTTCATTCTGAACTATATTATCTATAGATGTGGGATACCCTCATCAATTGTAATAGATAATGGGGGAAATTTAAAAATCAAGACATTGATGACCTTTGCGAGCAATTCCATATCACTCAACATTTCTCCTCAATCTATTACCCTCAAAGTAATGGATAGGCTGAGGCATCTAATAAGAATATTCTCAAAATCCTACATAGAACTGTAAGTATGATAGAGACTAGCATCTACAACTGAATCCAACACTATGGGCCTACAGAACAAGCATCAGAACACCAAATAGAGCCACGCCATTCACCCTAGTCTATGGCGCTAAAGTAGTACTACCTATTGACGTTGAAATCCCATCTTTGCAGATATCTTTACAAGGTCTTGTTACTAATGAGGAATACCACATCGATAGGGTGAATTGTTTAGACCTACTTGATGAGCGTAGGAAACAGGAATTTGATCATCTGAAGGTTTACTGAGCAAGAATCTCCAAAGGCTACAAAAAAAAATTCAAGCCATGACAATTTCAAGTGGGGGATCTTGTCCTAAAGGAGAATCCTAAGAACTAGCCTAACAGAGAGAAGAAAGAAAAATTTGAACCTAACTAGTTGGGACCTTATGTTATCACTTCTACTTTCGGGAGTGGAGCTTATCAACTAGCTACACCTGAGGGAGATGTTCTTCCAGATCCTATCAATACTCTACATTTAAAGTGGTTCTACGCTTGATGTTCGACTAGCAGAGCCTGTACGGTAAATAGTTCTCAGAAAATACAAAAAACATTTAGAAATTTGATCTTGAAGAAATCCAAAATGAGTGGAAAAAGTCCTGAAGAAAGGTATCCTTGGTGAAAACCTGGAAAACAGGTGCCTTGATACTACAAAAACATTCAAAAAAGCAAAAATAGAAAAAAAATTGAAAAAGAGAAAAGTGCCTTGATGACAACCTGGTAAAACAGGCATCCTGGTAGCAAAAAGAATAAATTTTTTTGCCAAGTGGTAAAAACCTAGCAATCAGGCGTCACTTGTATTCTGCGCTCTATCTATCAATATGTTGCTAATACTAGGCCTTCACAATTACACTTGTGCTAAAAATTGACTTTGTTTCCTTACAACAATCTTATCCTTACTTGGGATTTATCTACATTTCTGTCTTAGGGAACAAATCATTCTACACTGGGGGCATCTCTATGCTTGCACTAAACTATCACTTTCATGAAACAAGGCTGGCACAAACATGGCATTAACATAAACAATGTTCCTAAAACCTACATTGGATTGCAAATAGGAAGAAAGTTATACACAGACATGGAATACATATTGCTTGAATTCCAACTTTTGATTGATGAATCTCTACTGCGCTTGAAAAATGAATCAATAGTATTTCTGAATACTACCTAAACATAGTTTGATCTTGGTTTGATTATAACTCTTTTATGTACCCATGATGGTTTCACTGGGTGCATCTAAGCAGTTATGAGTTTTCTTTGATTGATTCACAATTGATAGTTGTTATGTCTTCTGAGTTACTCCATGACATCTGCGTAAAGACAAAGAGTCGCAGGGATGGGGGCATAACATTTTCTTGGTTTTCTGCATATGGTTTTTGTTCCAAATGATCCTATACATTTCACCTAACTTGGAATTTTATGGTAAGAGTTTCCACCATGAGTGGATAGCCGCATATATTTCGATCTTTGTTATGTGTAAACTACGGTGAAGTTGAAGCGATTTCCTTGTCTATTTTCTAACTCAGATTCTCACTAAGGTATACGAATCATAATGTACCCAAGGATATGAATTTTCAAGGTTGTGGCAGGTCCCATATCTTTCCTTACACAGATTCTGAGATAATAAAAGGAAAGTGACTATTTTGTTATCCTGGATTCTATGCCTTGATGCCTAAGTCTATTTCCAACATTCCAAATAGACATAGTATTCATACTTTCATAATAATAGTGGGTATTAGTGATCATTGTACTATCTGGTGGTATCTGTTCCAAAAATGCCCAATGATGATAAAATGCTACAATGTATACAAATCAGTGACAGTCCTAAGAGTTTGCATATAGCTGCATTTAGAGATTGCATGATGCATTTTTAAAGAACAATACAAGGATTTGAGCTCAAACTAATTTCTATTTTCAATTCATCTGAAATCCAAGATATTTACATAGCCATACTTCTTGAAATCTTTTGATCAATCGGGAGTGAAACCGAACTCACATCTTAACATAGTTAACTTGGTACTCTTGTGTTTTCTCAAAAAACACCTTCATTTATTCACTTCTTGTAATCTATTCTTACATTCACCTACCCGATCACTACAAGTGATACATCATTTAAACAGAGAGGTTTTATTCTTTTTCCTTCGATTCCGTTCTCGAGGGGGCATGATCACACTATTATCAATCAATTTTTTTCCTCAAAACAACATTAAAAATGACTTCGTTATCAAACTTGAACTAGGGGCATGACAATTTTCTTGACTAAGTCTGGACTGTTGGATAGAAAGCTTTGGTTCTCATAATCTGGATATCTTGTGTTTCCTCATTTTAAAGGATTCTTACTAAGCTCCTGGCAGCTTCATACTGACTTTTGGACGACAACCAAGCTTGAAATTAGTATTATCAATCTTTGGACACAACCAATTTCATAAATGATATCTTTAAGATCTTTTATTGATCTTTGGATGAAAACCAAGTTCAAAATCAATACTATCAGTTTAGTTTGATCAAGTGCGAGACTGATCTCATCAGGCATTTCGTTCGATCATGAGAGAAATTCTCAATCTTTCTGAAGTCAACATCAAAAAAAATTATTTGAATCAATGCGCTGCTCGCACATCAATTCAAAGAGGGGCAAATGTAACCACCTAGATTTGGTCTTCTCCAACCATAGACCCTATTTTTCCCTAAGTGTGATCATACCCCCAATTCTGCCCAGACAACTCTTCAATCGGCTGGCATAATTTATTCGAATCAGATTTAATCTCCTAAGTGATCTAATCACTAATTTACATTAATCACTTTATCCAATCCAATCAAATCAATTCAATTCAATCAATTCAAATCATAACCTGGCTAAGGTAATTAATTTAAAAGGAATTAATGAAATCCTAATTATACCTCATCACTTGCAAAATCAATCCCCTAGCCTAAATTAATTCAATTTGGCTATAGTCCTAATTAATTGTTACAAAGCAATCAAAAGCTTAGATGATTAATTAAATTCCTTTTATTGAGTGAATATGTTATTACAACAATTCATTACATTAATATTCCCTCTAACTAGAACCAATCTCAAATATCCAACCATGAGTTCAAACTCATCCCAACCCCTTCTCACATGCTAATTATTCTTAATTAGTTAATTAACCCTAATTAGCTAATCCCCCCTCCACTCATTCTCTCTCCTCCCATCTCTATCTCATTAATCACATGTCTTAAGCCTTAAACCTAATCCTAAGCTACCGTTAAGCTTGTCACATTCCTAAATTTGTGATTAGGAAATCAACCCCCCCTAAAGTCAAAGTTATCAAGCTTGACCTTAAACCCTCACCCATGCTTCTTAAACCCTCACCCATACCTCATTAATACTTTCATAAATGAAGCATTAATGGATCTTACACATTCTCTTCCACACTCATCATTAATGAGTCTTACACTCTCATTAATGGCAGCCCTTCTAGATTCTTCTCCCCTTCCTCCATTTCTTCTATAAATAGGATGGATTTTGAGCTCAAATGGGCATGAATTCTCAAAGGCATTCTTATAATGCTCTTAATTTTGAAGTGTTGAAAGCATCCTTATGCTACCTATATTTGGAGAATTGAAGAAGCAATCTTATGTTGCTCATGTTTTAGGGATTTTCATAGCGCTTTCTAGCTTATTTCTTAGTTATTTTGTTATTATCTTCATGTCTAGAGCTAGAATGCATGTTTTTGAATCATTTAGATTACTTTTTATTTGAATCTTCAATTCTTAAGTTGTATTTGTCACTGGAATATGCATAATCTGAGGGTTATTATGTTATTTTTCATACTCCTCCTAGATAGGAAGCAATAGATCAATTTTGGTGATTGCTATGCTTGCTCATCTTTTGTTTTCACTAATGCAATGATCTATTGAAGTGTTGTGTCTCTCTTAATAGGTACAAAAATCATACACACACCTCTCATAGTACCTAGGAAGTTGATTGAGCTTTGGTTGATCAATAATTCTCTTTTCCAGCATCTTTAGATCTAGTTTCAAAAGATGTCTTTCCTATGTTTTCTTCTCTTCTACTTTCTTTTCTTCTACTTCCTTCTCTTCTACAATAGTCCTTTGTCTTTTATGTGCTGAAATATTTTGGGAGGGCCTTATGCTTCTCATAGGGATCTTTGTTGTTTTCTCTTCCTGCAATGTCCTCTTGGGTTGTATAGGTGTAGTATCAGGTACATCGACCATAGTAGGAGGTGGAATAGTAACCTTTTCAGTTTCTGGAGGTGGAAGGGCTACAGGAGCAATGCTCACCAAACAAGAAAAATCTTCTGCCATCCTTTTCCTTACTTCTTTCATTTCATCTTTGGTAATATATTCGGGTGATCTCACAATAGTAAGTCCCACTTTTTGGGACGAAGGATTTCGGATTTGCAAACAAAAAAAAAAATTTGATGGCTTCGCGCGAAGTGGTTAAGAGGCTTCGCGCGAAGTACCCCACATAGGCCACTTCGCGCGAAGTGTCACACGTAGGGTGCTTCATGTGAACACCCCCTTCACGCGCAGCCATTTTTGGCTGGAATTTTTATAAATTTCTGACAAGTCATGTCATTTTCACTATTCACTTTGCGAGATTTTGTGGACCCAGTGCTTGGAGTGAACCAGTGACAACCACTACGATGTCAGCACTTCCCGACCTTTTTTTACCTCTTTGTGATTGTTATTAGCATTAGGTACATGCATTTTTCTCATTTTTTATTGTAAATTATAAGTTTTATATACATTTTAGTTAATTATTTGTTTTAAATAATATTTAGTTTGTAGAAATGTTAGAAAATGATAATTGGATTTTAGAATTTGTTAGAAAATTATTGTAGTATGTTAGCAAATCATAACTTATTATATTAGAAAATGTTTGAAAACTTTAAAAAACTATAGTATAAATGTTAGAATATATGTTAGTAAATGTTAGAAAATTGTAATTTATTATAGATTAAAAAATATTAGCAAATTGTAACTTCTAGAAAATATTAGAAAATTATAATTTAGTACATACATTAGAAAATATTAGAAAATTATAACTTAGTTATACATTAGAAAACATTAGAAAATTATAACTTAGTAAACATTAGAAAATATTAGAAAATTATAACTTAGTATGTACATTAGAAAACCGAATTTAGAATGTT
>MU223511.1:825412-838239 GCA_018584345.1 Thuja plicata
AAAAATTTCTTCAAAAAAATACTTTGATATAGTATTTCTCCTCTTCAAAATTATGCCTTTGAAAAAATAGAAATAACAATCCCTATTCCTAAAATGCAATTGTAAAAATTGAACAATAATAGAAAAACCAAATTTACTTGCTATAATTCGGTGAAAAATTAGAAACAAAAAACTTTACCTTTATAACATTCCAAATTTTTCAAAAAAAAAATTTCAACAAAGCCGACCCAGTTTGCGCGAAGTGCCCAGGATAAAAATCCGGTGGGATGGTTTTTGCCAGAATTTTCACATAAGGGGCTTCGCATGAAGGGTCTTCACGTGAAGTGTCTTGGACACCTTCGCGCGAAGGGGGTATTCACGCAAAGACCCCAAAAATGAAAATTTCTTGAAAGAAAAAAAAAATCATAAAATTTGGTCTTTGAAGGCCTGCAACAGGGACCAAACCAAATGTTTTCCTCAAACAGATGATACAAAATGACGCAATTCGGAACAAGCTTTCTAATGAATATAATTTTCATACATATTGAGTTTGTTATCACTTTCAAATATTACTTTAACTAAACATAGGTTGTTTGGCGATTCAACAACCTGTCTCTTCAAGGCTTCGGAAAAAATACTAAATTACAAAAAACAAATATGAAAAATATGTAGGAAAAGGGTATTTTTGTTACCTTTCTATTAAAAAAAAAAATTGAATTTCGATATATACATTTCAAGTTATGGTGATCAAAGTGACCTTATGTCTAAATTACAGTTACTGTCACTTTAGAACTCAATAAAATATGAAATATTGAACCAAAATGAATTAAACCAATTACATCCTCTGGATATTGAAGTTACAAATATAATTTCAAAAGAATTACATCATTATCATATTTTAAAAAAAAGTTATATTGATCAAAGTGACAGTCACTTCTTAAAATCACAGTTTTTTTACAAGAACCACTTTTCGAAGGAGAAAGAGAAATGAATTTTAATGAATTTTTATTTTTATTTTTAAAATATATTTAGAAACTAGAAAGAAAATTCTAAAATACCCTAGTTTACATTATCTTCAAATTCCTTATAGTTTTCCGGCAATAGGTGTTCAAAACTAAAGTTTTTTCTCAAAATGTTGATCTCTGTGTCAAAGTTGGCCAAAAAGTTGGACACACTATTGTGGGATCACCCATTCCTTTGTTACAAGATTCTCAAATACATTCTCAACTTTTCTCCTCCTTTCTTCCCTAGTCTTCTCTTCTCTGATCTTGGGTTATTTGTCTTCATATGTTCCCCATCTTTCTTCGGAAGGATCAGTCTCATAAGATAAGACATGTTCTACTTGCATACATAGAACTTTTATCTGAGGTCATATCCCATAGAGTTACTCCACTTCTTCCTAGGTTCTACTACCTTGAAGCATACATAATCAATGTCAACCATGAAACAAATTGTATCCTTGTATTTCTCACCAATTTCTTCATCTATTCTAACTCTTTCCTTCATTTGTCTTTGTATAATTTTGAACATAGAAAACAAATATCCCTCTACCCAAGTGCTATTTTTTCTCCTATAAATGTTGGTAATTTGAATGTCGGTAGGTTCATTGTATTTACATGACCTAGGGTGTAGTCTAGGAAATTTATGAACTATATGAATATAGATATCTATTAACAATGATCCAAACCTGAATACCTTTGATTTGTCTCTCTTAATTTGCTTGACATTCTTCAGGAATTGTTATCTAAGAACTTCACACAAATTATACTTTACATTCTCCTTTTCCATCTTATAGGCCATCATAATGAATCCCATAGAAACTAAATTAGGTCGGCTTCTATAATGAATTTTATACCCTAAAATCATAGAAATCAACCTCACATCTTGCTGAAAGATGTCTACTATGGTTATTGCCCTCTTGTCCCATCTAGAGTGTGTTAGGGTTTCCACCTGTTTCTTCGTGTTCTTCTTCGTAATAGGGATAATGAAATAATTTTCCAATCCTGAACTACATCATGGATCAACTAGTTAGTAATCTTACAGGCTACTCACTTATCCATAGAAACTGATCATGCACTTTATTAAGAACAATATTTATCCATTCTTCTTTGTCAAACTCATAGAGCTCCTCCATTCAAAAAATACCGAGGTTCTCTAAATGAGTGAACTCATCCTTCAATTTCCCATCCTCCTTGATCATGTCTTTCATCTCTTTGAAGATCTCAAAGTCACCCATTGACTCATACTTGTAGTGAATGTATGCCCTAATGTCTTCTACTTGAAGCACGTCATAGGGTGTTTGCGAAAATGCCACTTTGGGATAATATTCAATGGATTTGTAAGTCTTTCACTAACATAAAAAATCAATGGAGTATCCATAGTAATAAAAATATTGCAAGTGATCAAAATACATTTTCCTTGATGAATCAGGGTATGCATGCTCAATGATCACAAAAATGCCCTATATTCTTTGCTCGTTCCTCTGGTCTCCTTTAGCTCTGCTTGAATTGTTAATAGAAATGTCAAAGTGAATAAATTTATACTTTGTTTTTTTATATATGGACACATTTCCCAATGAACTTATAAACCTACAAATGATATAGTCAACTAAATTTATGATGATCATTCCATCCAGTGTGTACAACCAAGCGATCTCAGATAGAGACTCAATACTGGAAATATATTTATTGTCCACAAACTCTCAACAACTTATTCTACTTATACAAGGGTTGGATAGATTTCTGTTATATCTCCAAAGATCCCCCTTAGGCCATGCTTGGCCATTTAGGTTGAAGTGGCAACATCAGGTGAGGCTTTAGTAAAATCTACTCAATCTCGCTGAACCTTATGCTCACTCTATTCCTTCGCTTTCCATAGTTTACCAATGTCCTTCACAAATTGAGTGTCAAACTCTTCCATATATTCTTCCATACTTTTCCAACATCACCAACATTTTTCTTTACAAAAATAGGTGGTGGTCTTCTGTTGCTTGCAACACCATTATACCTAGAAAACTTTTCTATATGTCTTTTATTGTTACATTTATAACATGTAGGCTGCTTTGATTAACCTACAACCTCCAGTTCCTTTCGATGTGTCCAAAGTTTTTGATTAATTAAAACATGTTTTACATGGTGCTTGAAACCCAAAATATAGCAAAAGATAGGAATGTATGCCCAAATAAAACAAAATAGAGCCAAAACACGAACATGTCACCATAGGGCCACAGCAAAACCAAACTAATCTATTGAAAAACAAACAACACAGGGACAACCAAAAGAGCCAGGGAACATAATCAGGAGATGTCCACCATCAGGATTTCCACGTCAGACTGGAGGATCCCTATCTTAGTAGCAGATAGCTTTATCTTCTAGAGATCAGTCAGGGTATCATTCTCCTTCTTCTTCTTAGCACTAGCCCTTGTCCTCTTACCAGGTCCCTCTTGAGTCTTCTGCTCTTTTTCCACACCTGTATTGGCCGCATTAGTCCCTTTAGGTTTTTCTTCCAGTTTTTCATTGAGAATATTGGTATGCTCATTAGAGGCTTTGAGGATGTTGAAGATCTATTCAACAATTCTTTTAAGGGTCGCCTCAGACCTCAGAATCTTATCCTTCATTTTTCTGACCCTAGTACTCAGATTCATTTGATCTTCAATAGTGCTATCAATATTGGTATTTTCTATCCCTTTTTCTCTATTCTTGAGCTCCCCTACTTCATGGAATAACCACTTAATTGACTTGTATTTGTCCAGCATGCTAGTCCTGACATTTTTGAGAAGATCTAGCTCAAATTCCCTCGAATTATCACTAAGAACAACCATGCCTAGGTCAATCAGCTCCTCCAACTTAATCCTACCATCCTCACATTCAATAAATTTGGGATTAATGACTTCCCTGGTTATCCCCATTTTGGTTGTTTTAACATCAAAATTATGCCAAGCCATTTTCCTCCCCTGTGCAGACATGTACCAAAAATAATTACTATCCTACCCCTTTTCTTTCATCGTGATGTGAGGGTCAGAGAGCTGGGGAGATGGGATTTCCTGATTAGTGCCATAATTCTCATCCTAGAGCTTCTCCTTCTCCTTGTGGCAAGAGCCAGGGGATTTTCTATGAGTCTGGTCCTCGGGAGTCTTCCAGCTAGTGCTATCATCCATGTTCTTTCTCTTTTTGTTTTGGTACTTCACAACGAAAGTTCTCCTTCTCTTTTTTCCTTGTCCACAAGATATCTCTTCCTCACCATCAGTATTCATTTCTTCCTCATTTCCATTATACTCCTCCTTAGAGGATATCACAGTGGTAGTATGCTATTTGGATGGGTCACCATTATTTCTTTTTCAATTGTATGAATACTGGTAATATGCTTCTTAGAGGAGAAACCCAGATTATTCTTTTTAATGCCATAATCTTCCTAACCCTCAGAGTGCATACCCTCACCATCTTCAGTCTCTGAAGGAACATAATCAGAGCCAGCAACATCAATTCTATCCTCTTTCTCAATGACCTCCTTGCCCATAACTTGGGCTTTAAAGTACTCGTGAATAAGAAGTAAAAGTCCCTCATGCAGAGCAGGGTTTGCAATAGCCTTATCCCTAAACCCATTGATATTTTCATTAATCGAAGCATATAAGTAGAATAGCTTAGAAAAATGCATACCATGCCTAAAGTGGTTCATGAAGACGAAGTGATAGGTTCTGATCCTATCAAACCTACTCTCCAATGTAACATAATAGATGATGGCCCTCAAGACAATTCTCCACAGTGTTTTGAACCCTTCAGGAAGATAATAGGTCCCGACTTTGATGAGAGCTTTCTTCTCTTTCTCATTCCTCACGAAATCACAGATTGCAGTGTCTGAAATTTTACAATCCCTGTAAAATTTCTTGCCAACTATGGGGATTCCATTAACCTTGGAGATAACCTCCTCAGTGACCATAAATTTTCTGCCCTCTATCACCACACTACCCTAATCCAATATTTTCACAAGCATTTTAGTCACTAACGACTTCCCTCCATAAAGCCTTTCAATGAAAGTGGAAATTCTGCCTTACTGAAGGTATTTCCAAGGCTTAGTCCATCTCCTTCATTTATCACAATCGTTAGAGGGCTCCCTTCTGCGTCTTTCACCACCCATTGCATGAAAAAATCTCTGTCTTGTAAAATGGAAATTACAGCTTAATAGACAATTTCTCACAAAGATATTCCAGGTTTTTCTTCTTATGTTCCTTAAAAGGTAAGTTTTAACTTTGCAAATGGGAACCCAAAAGTGTGCGAATGTGACTTGGAATCATTACCTTTCCTGCCAATCCCATACTTTCCATTTATTGGAAAGCCATTGCAAAGCACTGCATTAACTATCATGATTAATGATATTAAATCCCTCCTTTCCCTGGATTTTGTCGTAATCGAGTAAATCCTTTAACTCACATGGGAGATCTTTGCCATGAACCCAATGAATCTGATTGTCAATCTTCACTACCAAGTTGGCAAACTATTTTGCAACCTGGTTGGCTTCCCTGTACATCTGGGATATATGTACCTTCTCAAATATGTTCAAAAGGTTTCATATTTCTTCTATCATATTGGTGATAGTCCATGATGGTGGGTCTAGCTTGCTGAGGCAGTTATAATATTGCTAGAGTCACCTTCTAGCCATAGATTTTTAATCCAAAAATCATGGGCTAATTTGGGAACTTGGAGAGCCACATTGGCTTCCATATAGTGATTGGTTTGGGTGCCAAGTGGGAGGATGACAATAGCAATGCCATTACCAAAGCAATTTCAAATCACACCACCACTTCCCGCCTTTCCCAGGTTACCCTTGGCAGTGCCTCAAAGTTGGCTTTAAAGTAGCCTTTCGAAGGGTAGCTCCAGGTGCAATTTAGTCTTTTGTCGTTGGTCTTCTGAGGATCAGTGGTTTTTTCTTTTCCTGCAAAAGGGTTAGTAACTCCACAAGAAACATAGTTTTCCAATAAAGCATGATGTATCTTCTGAAAAATGATTTTGGGAGGAGCACTACAGTCCCTAAACATATGGTTGTTACACTCTTTCCAAATTCCCCAACACAGGTGAGGGAGAGCCCAGGTCTAAATTTTGTGAAAATATTTTTTCTTGAAAGGTTTGTTCCAGTGGGAAAAGAGGTCCTGAATAGAGGAAGGAAAGTACCATTGCAACCCAGAAATTGAGAGGATGTGCTGCTAGACAGAACTGACATAGGAGTAGTGAAGAAAAAAGTGGTCCACTGATTCAGCTTGACACTTACAAAGAAGACACCTATTGGGGATCGGGAGGCCTCTCTTTAAAAGCTTATCAACCTTAAGAATAAGATTCTAAAGAAAAAGCTAGAAGAATAGATTAATTTTGAGAATAAGGCCAGGGAACCATGCATTAGCCCAAAAAGGCTTGGGTTCCTATTGCATCTGGTAAGATTAGGCTGAAGCAACCATGAAGGTACCTTTTGGGGTCCTTCCCATATCAAGATATCCTAATTAGGGGAAAAAGAGATAGCATTTAGAGCAGTTGTAAGGGGAGAAACATCCTGGGAGATAGAGGGAAAGTCCACCCAAGTATTTCCCACTTTATAGTTACAGACCCGGGGGAAAAATTGCTAGTTACACTCATATTTCCATATTTTATAGGGCTCATAGTCCTTCAAGAGACCGAAGTGAAGCCAATTGTCATTCCAGAAATTAATAGTTTGGCCATTCCAGATAAAAGAGCCTTTCAGGATTTCATTACAATCAAAGAAATAACTCAAAGATTCATTAGAAAGATACTTATCTTCAAAGAAGTCTCTCCATTCCCCCTTTCCATGGAATATGCACCGTATCTATTTTTCTCAGAGTGCTCTATTGAAAGGCCTGATTCTCCTGATACAAGGACGTCTGGCGCTTATAGGGAGGCAAACTTTGTCGCAAGCAATCAGAGGAAATATCTTATTCTCTTCCGCCCCTGACCAGAGAAATATCCTTTGGATTTTTTCCATTTCTTCCACAAATTTAGTAGGAATAGAAAAGAGGCTTAATACATAGGTTGGTGGGTTTTGGAAAGTAGATTTAACCAACTGAATTTTGCCCGCTTGACTGAGAGTGATCCCCTTCGAATCAGCCAATTTTATTTTGACTCTATCAATGATTTTGTTCCATAATTATTTAGGGGGCTTCACACCAAGAGGAAGACCCAAGTAATTAGAGGGGAGGGACCCAATTCCAGATTCCAAGATACCCACAATCCTCCTTTGTCTAACCTTGGGGGTATTGATATAGAAGATAGAACTCTTATTCCAGTTGATAGCTTTCCCTGTGGCTCTAGTATAGGAGTGCAGAAGGTATTTTACATCTCTAGCTTCTCTCACTAAAGCATCCCCTCCTAAAATTGTATCATCAATGAATTTCTGGTGAGAGAAAATAATGTTACCTGAGGACAGTCTCATGCCTTCCAGATCACCAATTCTCCTTTTAGTTGTTATCAATCTCCCAAGAAAATCAGCAAAAATAATGAAGAGAATGGGAGACATGGGATATCCTTGTCTCAAACCCCTAGAACCTTTGAAGAAAGAAGACGTGGATCCATTGACTAGAACCACCAATGAGGGAGAATAGATAAGTTGATGGATGATCTTACAAGTATTAGTGTTAAAACTAAAAGCTCCAAGCACCTTCATCAAAAAATACTAGTAAACCCGGTCATAGGCCTTGGATAAGTCCAGCTTGATAAGGATTCCTTCCCTCTTACCTACCTCTAAGGAATGTATCACTTGATGCACCGCCATAATGGAGTCAAGAATCTGTCTACCCAAAACAAATCTTGATTTCTCGTGTTCTGATGGTAATGATTTTGAAGATTATCTTGTAGAATGAGTTACATAAGCTTATGGGTTTGAAGATATCCAAAGAATCCACCCTAGATACTTTAGGGATGAGAACCAGGAAAGTGGCATTGAGTTCCTTAAGAAGGTATTTGGATCCATAGAATTCCTGCACCGCTTTGACCACATCGCATTTGACTATGTCCCAGAATCTATGGAAGAAAAAAATAGGGAAACCATCTAGGCCTGGGGCCTTGTCTCCCAGAAGAGAATCCAGGGCTTTTTTAACTTCTTCCAAATCAGGAATAACACTTAGGAATTTGTTTTGATTTTTTGAGATGATTTTGGTAATGTTTCTCAAAAGGTCCTCTTGTTCCTCCTTAGAGAGGTCTTGGTCTTTAGAAAGAAGGGAGGAGAAAAAATCAATAGCTGTAGTTGATATGTCTTTGTCATCTTGCAATATTCAGTTCCCCCTTTTGAATCTACTAATCCTGTTGGAAGCTCTATGTTTCATAGTGAACAAGTGGAAGAACTGAGTATTTTGGTCCCCCTCCCTCGACCATATGGATCTAGATCTCTACATCCAGTACATCTCTTCCTTCCCTATCACATTGTGGTACTCTGAAAGTAGGATTTTTCTTGATGCAAGTTGTCCTCATCATACCCATCTCTCTGTATTTCCTCTTGGACTTGAAAGAGGTCTGATATGGCCTTCTATTTGGAGGAGAAGATATCACCAAACTCTCTCTTATTCCAAAGCTTAATGTTTATCTTTGTGTTTCTAAATTTTTTATCCACTTTGAACATAGTAGATCCTTTAACATCAATATTCCACCATTCAAAATCTTGTTAGTAAGATTAGGATGAGTCATCCACATCCTTTCAAACCTGAAGGGTAAATTTATTTGCTTAATAAGTGGGTCCAAAGTAAGAGCCAGGGGAGAATGGTCTGACCCAATCCGCACTAGGGAAGATAAATTACTATTATGAGAGTTCAACCAATCAACAGTCCTCAAAGCCCTGTCCAGCAAGACTTGGATACACTCTTTCCCAGTTCTCCTATTACTCCAAGTAAATCTCGCACCTTGAAGTTCCACATCTAAGAGGGCTTGATCATTAATGAAATCCATAAGATCTTGCCTGCTTTCCAAATCTTGGTTGATGCCTCCCTGTTTTTCCCCCTCTTTGAGGCCTCTTTGAGGGGGTATTAAAATCCCCCATATTAATACCTTTAGAAAGATGTAACATGGAAGCTATGATTCTTAGTTTGTCCCAATAGGTTCTTCTCCCTTTTTTTGAATTAGGAGCATAGATATTCATAATGTACCAACTTTCATTATCCTTTATATTCATGAAATTCAAGAGTAAAAAATTACCCTCTTCATGAATGACTTCAGCCTTCAGATGTGAAGTGTTCCATAGATTCATCAGACCTTCAGAGGCTCCATCCGAATTGGTAACAACCATATCCATGGATTTACAGAATTTTATGCACTCTAGTTTTTCCTTCTTCATCTTAGTTTCCTGGATTAACATTATATCTGGTATATGATCCCTTATCATATTCAGTATTACATCCTGCTTATGTGGACCATTAATTCCCTGAATATTTGAAGAGATTAGCTTCATTTCTTACTAGATGTGCATGCAACATGGATAGACTTTTGGGTTCCATCTGATATATTCTTTCAGTCTTCTTCTTGCCGAATCTGGCTTGATTTTTTTCACCCTAGAGTTTTTGATTTGACACCCATGTTTGCTTTGATCTTGCTCCTAGTTTTTGCTGGGGAGACCAGGGAGGGGTCCCCACTATTCTTTTTCTTCTTGACATTGGTCCATTCTCCCACCATCCCTTCTTTGTATTTGGCAAAGAGTTCTTCCATTCTTGTGAGCTACCCCGGGCTGATCGATTTTAGCAGTGCTTCCATTTTGAATACCTTCTCTGGTTGTTCCTGCTATGTGATAGGGTTTGATTCATGGGTGGAATCAAACATCAGATTTCTTTGCCTGGGAAAAAACACTCCAAACTCCAAGGAAGGTTTAGGGGATCTGCGTGTTGTGTCCAAAGTTATTGCACTTGTAACATATATAATTTTATCCGTTGTTTCTTTTAATATGTAGTCTTGTTCTGTGTGGTATTGATTAGGTTTTCTACATTTTATCTTCTTGTGTCCATATTCATAGCAATTAAAATGATAACTAGAAAAGGGCTTGTAAGGAGTCTTTCCTCTACAATCCCTCTTCATGCAACCAAATTTGTTACATACAAAGCATCTTCCTCTGGAAGGTTTGTACCATTCTCTTAGTTCTTCTTGTTGTATAGGATCTTCCCGCTGATTAGGTATCTCAACTAATTTTCCTTCAGACTATCTTTCTTGAGAATTTGATCATTCAGCTTTATCAAAACCAACTCCTATCATGTCACCTTTAGGATTTTTTATTTCACTATGTTCATCAATCTTCTCACTCCTTGCATGAAGCTTTTCAATGTGATTCTTTGGCTCAACAAGTTTTCCTTTAATGATTTGGTTGTATTTCTCTAATTCATGATACTTGATTCTGTAATCATCAACTTGAAAATACATCTTCCCATCTGCACATTTGCATTTTTCAGTATTTCTTCAAGTTTTGTCTTTTCATATTTCCCTTGTTTTATTTCTTTATCCATCTAAATAGTGGTAGCTTCACATTCATGCTTCAATTTCCCTTTGTCTTTTTCAAGCTTCTTAATCTGATCAGATGTATCATTATCAGATTCATCCTGAATTTTATCCATAAGATATTTTCTCTGGTTCTTGGAAATTTCAAGTTGTACCTTAATATTCTTTATGAATCTTTTAGCTCTTCTCAATTTGAATTTCAACTCATCATTATCAGCTTTTCCTTTAGCAAGGTCTTCAAGTGTTGCCTTAAAGTTATCTCCAAACTACTTGAATCCATCTGGATCTCCCTTAAGTTGTTAGGCTTCCTCTCCAAGGGCCACATGCTCTAATACCTATTGTTAGGATTGAGTAACACTGAGAGGGGGGTGAATAACTATTACAACACTTTTTATATAAATTTAACCAATTCAAACTTAATGAAGCAAGTACTAAAATAGTAAGAATAACCACATAAAGTAGACAACTCATAACACCATAATTTGTTCACAAGGAAAACCTTGCCAAGGGAAAACCCCGGTGGGGGTGCTACCCACAAATGATGCACTAAGAAGTATAGTGTCCTTGTTAGGAGACCTATCCATGTAAGGAGTTGAGTATTACATTTAGTACATCTCCTTGTTAAAGGATAGAAACCCTGTTAGGGGTATACAATGAGCACATTGCTCTTACAAAGAAAAATTGTTTTGTTACAGTGATTTGTCAATATGAACAATACAAGCATCTGCTATGCTTAAGTAGTCCCAGTTATAGTCTGCATCACCTTATGTCTAACTATGATATCACAATGCATCTACACATTCCACATATATCTTTGCATCATAAAACAACTTTACTTTTGTACCCGATCTTAAAAAGGATCTTCCAGTCAACTCACAAGAACATCAAAAATGTGTCGAACACTTAACCAAATAGAAAATACATAGTCGGTGATCATACTTCAAAAAAATTAGGGTAGGACCCAATCCAAATCCAAAGTAGCACTTCTAGATTCCTCAAAATAATCCCTTAATCATCGTGACCATTCATTTTCCTTGTATCATTGTTGTATTTTTTTTTGCATAACTTCAACACGCTGTAACTCTGTCTAGCAAACTCCAAAATCCAAGCGACCTTAACTAAAGATCTATTTTATCATGTAGTACACTCCTCTAAGCTCGCATAGGGTAGTTTGATGCATACAGTTCTCGCTGATCAAAGTTGTGGGACTGTACCCTGTTAACTGCATCCTAGACTTAGTGATTTTTACAAAACTGAATATCCAAAACTTGATTGTACTTCAAGCAACCATGCTAATGATTAGTGTTGCCATAAATGACAACCTATAAGCTATGATGATAAGGTCACTTGCCAACAAAGAAATATTCCTCCATTTTTCATATAATTGTACATGGGCTATTTTATATGTTAAAGTAGCATTTGAAGGAATTAACCACTTGAATACAAAGGTCATCTAATGATTTCACTCTAGATATAGTTGTACATTTTAGTCTTTTTCTCTCTATTTTTCCAATGTCAATTGTTTCCTTCTCTAGTGCGAACACACATTACTTGACACCTTTCATATCTAAGGAAATATCTAATGGAATAATTACATTTTTACTCTTTAATATGCGTGAAATAATTACATTTTGTTTGGAGTGTTGAATCTATTTTAGGCGAGTTTTTCCTATGTTTTTCATATAATTGCACATGAGTTATTTTGCATTTTGGATATTTTGTCTAAGGAGAAATTGGGCTGAATATAGAGGTCATCTAATAATTTTAGTCTAGGTATATAGCTGTAAATATCAGTCCTTGTCTCTCTATTTTGCTAATGTTGTGTGATCCCTAGAGATTTGTGTACAATAAGAGCTCCATTGAGAAGTCCTACTTCTATCATATATGTTTTGTAAGCATGACGTGTTGTCCTTTGAAAAGGAATACATGTTTTTCTAGTTGTTCATGGTTCATTACATTATCGTTTCTACTCATGGAATATTTTTCATTGTACTTATAGTGATTGGGCAGTTTAATAACTTCAGCATTATTCTATTGTGTAGCCTTACTGAATCATTAGTACCAAATAGCTATGTACAGTTGTTAAATTCTTTGTTCTTGGATGTTGTAAGGTGTATGTCTATGTGGGTAATTAGGAGCTTCCAATCATCTTGTGTTGGGATCTCCATATCTCTCTATCTGATATGGAGAATGAAAGCATAGAATATGATGACATAAACATATTAAAAAATAAAATAATTCTTAAATTTATAAAATAATTTAAATCTTAATATGTCAAAATGTCTATTTGTGTATTCATAATAATTTATATAAATTTATTAAAAATAATAATAAAAGAATATATATATATATATAAATATATATATATAAATAAATAAATAT
>MU223511.1:853827-881485 GCA_018584345.1 Thuja plicata
GGGTTAGCAAACCTGAAAAGGAAAAATCCTTTGGTGAGGTTTTGCACTCCATCAAGACGGACCCCATGAGGGGTCCAGCTCTTGTTGACCCAGTCCTTGAGGATACTTTCAGGAGGAGTACGACCCATAAAATATCCAATTAACGTATGTTTTTCTAGCCATTCACATGCAGTATCAAATTCCTGAGGGTTAAGAATGATATCAGGGTTACCTCGTGGAAGACCTTCGGGACGAACTTGCGAGGATGTTTGTTCGGAGGCGGCGCCATGGCAGTCCGAAGCTTCAACTCGAGCACCAGCAGTAACTGCTGGGCCGAAGTTGGCCGGAGCCATACTAAAGGCTAACCCTAATGAGATCCCGCAGTAAATGCGGTATGACAGATGGAAGGCTCAGAGCGGAAACACAGACAGAAAGCCGTACACATGAAAACCCTAGCAGAGCTCCCCCTCACTTAGCCCACAAATTTTATTTATATTATTATTAATTGTTTTAACTTCAATCTCTCATATTATTTGTATTTTATCTTTTCAAAAATGTAATTATATAATTATATCATATTTAGAGCTTTAATTCTCATTTGACATTTGCTATTTTTGATTAAAGTTGCAACATAGTTTTAATTTTTGTTTGATTAAATTATATTTTATCTTTTAAATATCATTTGTAACAAAAAAATTAATCTAGTCGAAGAAATTCTTATCTTTAATATGTGGTGCAGGAGCACAATGAAGAACAAAGACCAATTTTTGGTCAAAGCTTGTAATAAGGCCATATAACTATCATTTGTTTCATTTTCATAGTTAGGATATGTTTTTACATGCTTTGGATTGCAAATGTAAGGCTTATGAGCCATAATGTAGCCATTTGGCCAAAGAAACCATGTTGGTCAATAATGGGTCAAAGGTGGTCAAACTAGTCAAATAGGTGAGGATGGAATGGGAATCATGTATTTGGTTCATCTGAGTCACATTGGTCCTATTTGCAACGTAATAAGGGTCTTTGGGGTTAATGTGTCAAAAATTGCAATAATGTTGCAAAAGTTGTTGACAATTTTTGCAACATTTGCAATAACAAGTTGCTAATTAGGGAGTAACATCCAAATTGGGAACCCATAAAAAGAACGAGGTGGTGGGTCATAACGAGGGACCAAAAAAGAGAAATAGGGAGAGCCTCAAGAAAAAAAATGGTTGTTGTTCCCAAGGACATTAAGGATTTGAAGGTTACTGTATAGAAGATGACTTCCCTTGAGGAAGAAGTTGCGACAACTCTGAAAGATCTTGCGTAGTGGGCTCCTACTCATGTTTTTTGTTTTTTTTTTCTTCAGTGCTAGCGTGCTAGTCTTTCTAATTGTTCATGTCTGTTGGTTTTTCTGGTTTTTTCTGTGCTGGTTTTTTGTTGGTTTTTTATTGGTCTATTGGTTATCTAGTAGTGTTTTTTCTTTGGGAAGCCTTATTTTTATATCTGATGTAAATGCTTTTTAAAGGGTTTTGGGTCTCTTCAAAACCTATTCTTTCCTCAATAAAAAACATCCAAATTTGTTCAAATATAGTTGGAATAGTTGAGAACTACTTTGTAATGATTCAATTATCCCACTTTAGGTTGAGGGATGAGTGCCATTAGATTTTGGATAAAAATATCAATAAAAATAATTACATTTTACTATTAATTTCCTAAAAAATTATTGTATCAGTCACATGGGAAGAAAAATAGATGAGGTGATTTGATTCCTAACCAATTTGGAGACAAATTTTGATCAGTTACCTTCCATTTGAGTTAAGTTTTGTGTTCACTTATGACTCATAGAGGGAGATCCACCCATTTTATTCAAAAAAGTCATGAAACCCTCACTATCAAGGGTTTGGATACAAATTGTTTGATATATCCATGTTTAACTATTGGAAAATTCAGAGTTTGTGGATTTTGATAGTGCATTGAGGTGCCTATTTTTTTTTTCATTTTTTTTGGGTTCAACCATGGTGTATTAGAATATATATTGCAAGCCTTAGTGTGATAATTCATTGGAAATTAGTGACTGTGACTGTAATTTTATAAATGTCTTGATAAATGATGATCAAATGAATGGTTTTAATATTGCACATGATTGAAGGAGGTTAAGGAAGGTATAAATATAATTATAAGAACCTAGATCAATAATTCTACTTTGTCTTTTTGGGACCAAATCACTAAAATATAGTCATATTTTTTGTATGACTGTAAACAATTAATTTTGTTGAGTACTACTTCTTGTGAATGTTATCAAAGGATGAAAGTGACATAATCATGTTGTAAAGGATCAAACTTACTCCTCTCATGCTTTAGATCATGGTGCCTATTGATTCTTAAAGATTTATTGTATAGTGACATTTATCGGTGGTTGATTATGTGATAGGGATAGTCTAATCCTTTTGGGTTTCAATACCATAATGTTTGATGTTATGTTATTGTTAAAATAATTGTGTGCTAGTCAACATAAGAATATTCATTTGTTCCTCAGGGATATTACTATTGGAAATTAGTTGAGTAACTGAGAGGTAAGGGGTGAATCAGTTACCACAAAAAAAAATCCAAATCCCTTAGATTTCTTAAACAAATTAGTCATTGTTACTCGGTTAGCACATATATTCTACTATCACTCGGTTAACATAGCAAATCTTAAGATATTAACTTTGGTTATCTTTAGTAATTAATTGTAGAAATAGAAACCATAAACCAAATGAAATGTAAATAGATAACACCAATATTTAACGTGAAAACCCAATATGGGAAAAACCACCAATTAAAATTAGTCACTACTTTTCACTCTTCTCATGTGAGCCCTATTAGGAGCCAACCCTGTTAAAGGTTACAATCACACACTGTTAGGTGTGACCATGTTAGAGGATTTAATCACCCTGTAAGGAGTGGCCTTGTGAGAGGTCTTTAAAAACTTTAATGTAGAAATGTCACCTTGTGAGAGGTTTTACAAAAGACTATTAAGTCTACTGTTAAGAGATTTTGATCACTGCTACAACTGTTAGAAAGTAATAATGGATTGACCTGTTTTGGCAAGAAACTATCTTTGCATATTCAGATCTCTGTTCTAGATTAAATACTTGATCCTCACTGATCAGATGTTCTATTTCAGTCCTCTATGTTCTGTCCTCAATTAGAATCTCATCTAATTTCACCTTCACTCTTCATATCACTTATACACACTTCCACACATACTTCAATGCAAAATTGACCTTATATTTATATGATAAGCCTTGTCAAGTCAGCCTTAATATCCTTTCAAATAAAAAATAAAAATCATGTATGTGGGCTGCATATAGCCAATTATCCATAAAATATAAACCACTATTAGTCGGCTGACACTAACTATTTTATTCTGTCAACACTGAAATCATTCAACACCTGACCAACACTGTAATGCCCGAGTGAACTTGGTTAGAACTAAAAAACACTTTGGTCCTCTTCAATAACTGAAAGTGCTTGGCATGAACTGACTCTACTCGGATATGATAAGAAATTTGTGTAAACATCAATGACAATAGACAATTAAATAATTGTCATCAACAATCTCCCTCTTTGGCATTGAGGGAAACACAACATGTCAAAATACAAAGAATTATAGAGTAGCAGACATAAGAATGAAATTTTTATTAATGTCCTTAGCTTTATTCTGATTCTCATCCAAAAAATCCCTCTTACATTAATCTTTGTTTCTGATAAAGTTCTCCTTTTGTCATCAATCTCTCCATCAGTAATCTTACATAGAGTAATTTCTCCCTCTTTCACTGATCATTATGACATAAATTAATCTCTCCCTCTTTGAAAACCAATGCCAAATACATAAACTACCATATCTAATGAAGTTGTAGTGTACCTATCTATACTGATTCATATGCAATAAGCTCTAAATATCTGCATCAACATGTTAAGTTTGTTTTGTAGATCTGTTGATGCATCACTAAACTGTGTTTTAGTGAGCCTCAGTTAGGGGAATTACCCCTAGCTTTCCTCTAAGATAGAAAAATGCATCCTTAGATAATGGTTTTTTGAATATGTCTACAATTTTTTATTTAGTATTCACATACTCCAATCTTACTTCCTTGTCCTGAACCAATTTTCTCAATAAATGATACTTTATTACAATATGTTTAGTCTTACTATGCATCACTGGGTTCTTTGAAATATTAATAGCACTTGTGTTGTCACAGTAGATAATGTTTGGTTTTGTGATTTCTACCTTCATACCTGACAACAGTTGTTTGAACCATATGATGTTTGAACAATTCACTGCTACATCAAAATACTTTGCTTCTGTTGTAGATTAAGAAATGCAATATTGTTTCTTTCTTGTCTAGGAGACTAACCTTTTTCCAAGAAATAATGCTCCACCACTTGTGCTCTTTCTATCATCAACACTTCCAGCCCAATCAACATCAGTAAAATTCTTCAAATCAAATTTTCCTTCTTTCTTATACCGTGATCCATAATCTTCAGTACCCTTAAGATATCTTAGAATCCTTTTGATAGCCATCAAATAATTCTCTCTAGGATTAACTGAAAACATTGCAAAAATAGCAAGTGCTAATGCAATATCAGGCATGGTGTGAACAACATATTGAAGTTTACCAATCATGGATCTGTAGGTGGTTTGGTTTACTTCCTTTGAATCATCATCCTTAGAAAACTTATGTCCAGTAGGCATACATTTTCCAACTGGTCTAGAGTCTTCCATTCAAAATTTCTTCAGTATCTCTTTGATGTATTTAGACTGGGTAATGCATATGCCATCCTTCATCTAACAAAATTTTAATCCAACAAAGAATTTTGATTTCACCAAACATAGACATCTCAAATTCCTTACTCATAGCTTCTAAGAATGCTCTTCATAAGTCATCATATCCAGTAAACAATATGTCTTTAACAAATATTTCTGCTAAGAGTATCTTGTTCTGAGGTCCTTTTTTTATATACAATCTATTATTGTCATTAGTTCTCTAAAATCCAATGCTTATCAAGTAACCATGCAGTCTTTCATACCAGGCTATAGGAGCTTTCTTTAGTCCATACAATTCTTTGTGTAATTTTCAAACCATATTCCTTTTGTTAGGATCAACAAAAACTTCAGGTTGCTCAATATAGACTTCTTCTTCAAGAATTCCATTTAGGAATGCATATTTTACATACATTTGATATACCTTGTATACTTTGTGTGCAACATATGCCAGAAGAGTTTTGACTCCTTCAAGTCGTGCAACAGGAGAAAAAATTCTCCATAATCAATACCCTCTTCTTGAGCATATCCTTTACATACTAATCTTGCCTTATTTCTAGAAACTTCTCCTTTTTCATTCTTCTTGTTTCTGAAAACCCACTTAGTACCAATAACATTCTTATCTTTTCATCTAGGTACAAGAGTCCAGGTTTTGTTCTTTTCTATCTGCTCAATTTGTTCATTCACTGCTTCGATCCATATTTCATCATTCAATGCATCTTTAATAGTTCTAGGTTTAATTTCAATAAACAAATGTGTACCTTTAATTTTGTTCCTTGTCATTACACCTTCTATTTGATCTCCAATTATTTTCTCAGGTGCATGATGCCTTTTGACATATTTTTCAAGTACAAGATCCTTCCTTCTTGATTCTATGCTTGTTCCACTAGGTTCACCATGCTCAAAATTTATGTTTTGTTCTTCTTTCTGATACTCGGGTTCCACTGTCTAAGACTCGGGCATTTTTCTCTGAGACCTAGGTGCCTCTATCTATAACTCAGTTCCCTCTATATGTGACTCGGTCTCTTCAGTCTGCAACTTGGTTTCCTCTACCAGCAGCTCGGGTTGCAACTTAGGTTAAACTATTTTAGTTTGTGCAGATGAATTCAATGGTTGACAGGGATCTTGTCCAATCACCATTGCTTGTGTTTTAGGTATAGTATGAGGTTCATAATATACAAAGTTTCTGTAATCTTGAGGCTCTTTACTACTTTTTCCTTCACCTCTTTCTGTAAACTCATCAATCCTTACATGCACACTTTCTATGAATTTATGAGTAGAAAGATTCTAACATTTATATGCTTTGCTTTTAGAGGAGTAGCCTAGGAATATATCTTCATCACCTTTTACATCAAATTTTCCATTTATTTCTTCCTTCAAGATGTAACATTTACTTCCAAATACTTTGAAATAATGAACATTATGTTTATAGTCATACAATAATTCAAAACGTGTCTTCTCAGCACCTTTCTTCAGTTGAACTCAGTTCAAGGTGTGAATTGCAGTGCTGATGGCTTCCTTCCAGTATTTGGTAGTAACGTTATTTTCAATCATCAAGGTTCTTGCAAAATCCGTAGTGGATCTGTTCCTTCTTTTTGCTATACTATTCTGCTGTGGAGTACCTAGAGGAGATACTTGTCTTTTTATTCCTCTTTCATTGTAGAATTCATTTAATTCATTAGAAATGAATTCTCCTCCTCTGTCAGATCTTAAGCATTTAAGCTTCTTTCCTATTTCTTTTTTAACTCGGGCTATGTACCATTAGAACTTCTAAAAAGCTTCTGATTTTTCTTTGAGAAACATAATAGTCATCAATTTGGAATGATCATCAACAAATAGAATGAAATACTTCTCACCTCTGTAACTTGTTGTTCCAATTGGTCCACATAAATCGGTATGTAACGATTCCAAAACTTATTTTGCATTGTAGTTCTTTCTCTTGAGGCTAGTTTTTCCCATCTTCCCAATTTGACATTGTTTGCATAATGCTGATTCGGGTTTCTTTAGAATAGGAATTTAATGGAGAGGTGACAACAAGAAGTGTGGAATTGGGTGTTTCTTTTTCTTGAGACACCAAACTCAACCTATTCTCTCCTTGGATCCTTGATCCCTCTTTACACAATGTCTTCTACCTATTCAAGGTGGTAGAACTACTCATTAACCTTTCCCAATTGAATACCATTCAATTCAAGATCTTGCAATTTTATGCTTTAGGGACACTATCCATATTTCAGTCCACAAACTAGAAGTCTTCACCAGTGACTTCACCAACCCAAATTTTCTACTAGGACACCTTCCTTACATCATAAGGACTAAGAATCAACCTTTGGTTTGGTCCTCCAATTATCATATAGTACCTATCTAGGACTGTCCTAGAATTCCTTGTAGGTATGTCCAAGTGGTTTTTTTTAACTTAAATTTTCCTCCTGATCACCTTTTAGAAAACTAAGGATATATCTAGATACTCCAACAACACCCAACACTCACAATGTCTGTAGACCTAATTGGCCAAATTAGGCTTGAATATCAAAGAAAGTACTAGAAATTGGGTGCATGGAATTGATAGAGTGCTACAAAACTCTTCAAATAACCCCCCACCACTAAAATACACCTTTAGTTCACTTAAGTAAACTATCTATTTAACACAACACTTCATTTATCTTCATTCTAGGCGGAATACATTGCGATATTCAGCCTAGGGGTTGATGCATGAGGGATTTACCCTTCTAGCCATCTTCTGATATTTTAGAATCCTTAAATATACCATCCTAAATTTAATTTTGAATGATCTTAGTGAATTCCACTGGACAAAATGCAAGTTAGGACTCCATTAGTAAAATGTGCTTCTAACAAGCCTCTTTTTGGGCTATTTTTGGAAAACTCAATCAAAAAAATCTCACACCAAAACTAAAAAAATTCAAACCAATTGGAAAGTAACACTGGCATAGAGGGCCTTCAAAACATAAACTTAGTTTTCAAAGATCACACCAGACACGACTGTACAACTCATAAATGCTTAGAAAAACTCTTCATCTTCCATTCTAAATGCATCAAAACTCTAATACAGAACTTCTAACCATCTTGGTTTGAAGTAAGCACTTAAAAAAACTTCATATGTGAATTCAAATCAATCCAAAATTCCCTATGACTATTGGGCTTCCATCTTGCAGCTCTCGAGCAACTTTTGGAAGTTGCATGAGCAACATTTTGACAACTTTTGCAACATTTGGCAAAATCTTGTCTTTTTACACTCGAAGACTTTTGGATTGGATCCAAACCTATAAAATTGACATAATATGACCAAAATGACATGGATCCAAATAATTTAACACTTATGACTCCTAAAAACATAAAATCGCACTTCAAGAAACTTAAGCCTAAATAGATGATCCAAATGGACTAAGGCATCTCTAAGATCATAAGATTGCCTAAGAGATCATTGACAAAACACATGGATCCACAATAAAAATAGGATGATCCTCTAAGATCAATCCATTTATTACAAACTCAAATCTTTCAAAGCAACAGTGGCTTAGTGACAGTCATGGCTACACTAGACCATACTCCCCAAGACAAAATTAACTCAAGTCCCTTGAGTTGGGAGATCTTATAAATTGAAACCAGTCTTCTTGATATCTTTAGGTGTCAACCAAGTAGCATCTTCCACTGAATTGTGTTTCCATTTGACTAGATATTCATAGAAAGTAGACCTCCTGGTTTGTTTGGCTATCCTCTTTTCTAGTATACAGTCAATCCCTTGTGTTGGTGGTTTAGGTAGATCTTGTAGCTCCTTTTCCTATGGCAGATCTTGATCATCTACAATGGAGACATTATTAATAGGACCTTTGTATGGATATATGTTAGCTACATTGAAAATAGGGTATAAACCAATGGTTGAAGGTAATTCAATTCTATATGCATTATTTCCACATTTCTTCAAGATTCTGAAGGGGCCAATGTTTTTCATCATCAACTTGGTGTACTTTTCCTTGGGTAGTCTTTCTTTCTGTAGGTGAACCATAACCATGTCTCCAACCTTGTATTGGACATCTCTCCTCTTGACATCTACTACTTGTTTATACTTCTCGAAGGTTTGTTGTAGTTTGTCTTTCACTTGTTGATGAATGTTCTTTATTACCTCTACAAAATCCTCAACTTGGGCACTCCTTTCGCCAAAATTATGGATGTTTCTTATTTCCAAGACACCCCTAGGGTGGGATCCATAGAAAATTTGGAAAGTACTGATTCCTAAACTTCTATTGACATAATCATTATATATGAGAACTCTGCTTGTGGAAGGATTGATTCCCATGCCACTCCATACTTCTTTGTTAGACATCTTAGCAAGTTTCTCAAGGATATGTTGGTGAATTTAGTCTATCCATTTGATTGAGAGTGGTAAGCAGATGACATAGCTAGGTTTTTTCCAATTTTTTTCCAAAAGGTACACCAAAAATGTCCCAAAAACTTGGGGTCTCTTTCTGAAACAATGGTGAGTGGTAAACCACGGAGTCTTACAATCTCCTTGAAGAATATCCCTGCAATACTTGAGGCATCATGTGTAGCCTTACAAGGTAGGAAGTGTTTCATCTTGGAGAACTTGTCTACAACCACATAAACATTTTCATAGCCTACCTTTTTCCTTGGAAGACCCAAAACAAAATCCACATTTATGGAGTCCCAAGGTTTTCTAGGAATGGGTAATGGTGTGTACAAGCCTGCATTTGAGTTGATGCCTTTGGATTTTTGAAAAATTAGACAACACTCCACAAATCTCCTTATCTTAGTCTACATCTTGGGCCAGAAGTAGAATCTTCTTAATAACTCAAGTGTCTTGTCAAGACCAAAGTGGCCTAATAGACATCCACAATGTTTCTTTTTTATGATGTTCCCCATCATGGAGAAATCATGGATGCACAATTGACTCCATTTAAACAAAAATCCTTCTTAGATCATATATTCTGCAAACTCAGTGTGATATCTATCTCCTAGTTCCAAACAAACTTTATAATTTTTTTTTAAGTCTTCATCATTGGGATACAAGTCCTTGAGGATAGAGATACCTACACACTCCAAGGTCACTTCTTGTATAGCCAAAATCCTTATGATCAATGCATCAACTACCTTATTAGCTACCCCCTTCTTATTCTTTATAGTGAAAGTGAATGCTTGTAAGTACTCCATCCACTTGAGGTGTCTATGGTTTAGTTTCTCCTGGCTATTAAGAAAAATCAATACATGATTTTCAGTATATACAATAAATTCTTTTGGCAATAAGTAATGCATCCACTTCCTCAGTGATTGGACCATAGCATACATCTCCAAATCATATGTAGAGTAATTTTTCATAGCTTCATTAAGATTTTCATTAAAGAATGCCACAAGTCTCCCTTCTTGACTGAGAAAACCCCCAATAGCTCTCTTACTATCATCACATTAAATGGTGAAAACCTTATGAAAATTAGGGAGTGTTAAGATAGGTTGTTGAGAGGCACTTGCCTTCCCATATTCAAAGGACTTGTCTCCAGCATCAGTCCATAAAAACTTGCATTTAATTCCCCCTTTGATAGTTTCTATCATTGGCACACTCACCCCATTGAAATTCTTTACAAATTTCCTATAGTAGATAGCTAGCCCATGGAAACTTTTGACCTCACTGAAATATTCTAGAGTGGGCCAATTCAGTATGGCTTCAACCTTGGAAGGACCCATTTTCAAGTTACCCTTGGAGATGACAAAGCCAATAAATATCATTTCTTCTTGCATTAACACACATTTTTCCAAATTTATTCTCAACTTTTCTTCATGTAGTCTCTTCATTACGATATCTATATGTATCAAATTCTCATCTTTATCTTCGCTAAAGATCAACATGTCATCTAAATAAACAACAAAAAAGTTATTTATTACAGCTTAAGGACCTCATTCATCAACCTCATAAAGGTACTAGGAGAATTTGAGAGACCAAATGGAATCACTACCCATTCAAAAAAACCCTCATTGGTTTTTAAAGTTGTCTTCCACTCATCCCCTTCTCTGATCCTAATTTTATAATACCCACTCTTTAAATCAAATTTTTAGTAATATTTTTCTCCTCCTAGACAGTTCATGAGATCTTCTTCTTGGCATAGGAAACCTATATCTGATTTTTATCCTATTGATGGCTCTAGGGTCCATACATATCCTCCATGTACCCTCCTTCTTAGGTGATAGGACTACAAGGATTGCACAAGGGCTTATGCTCTTCCTAATGAAGCCTTTCTCCATCAACTCTTGAATCTGTCTTACAACTTGTAAATTTTGGTTAGGGGTCAATTTTTAAGAAGCCTTATTTGGAAAGGTAGAACCAGGTATGAGTTCTATATAGTGGCTAATATCCTTCTATGGTGGTAAAACATTAGTACTCTTGTCTGCAACTATTCCTTTGTATTTGTTCAACAAATTTTATACTTCTTTGGGGCTAACACTTCTCTAAGGTACTTGACCTTTTGGTATCCTCTTGGAATCTATTTTGGGCTTTACTATGATGGAAAAACAAGGTGTGTTCCTTTTCTTAAGGACTTTCAACAATTCCTTCTCTCTCACTAAGGTAACACTGTTTGTTAAAACTCTATCTCTCTCAGAATGAGGGAGGGGTGTCATAGTGTAACTAATCACATTCTTAGTTAAGGTATACAAATTTTTCTTACCCCCATGTTGAGCATCAACATAATATTTCCAAGGTCTTCCTAAGAGAAGGTGGCATGCATCCATATTCACAACTTCACACAAGACCTTATCTTTGTATTCTCATACTTGAAATTCTACCCAACATTGCTCATCTACCAAAGTTTGTTGATCTTTATTAAGCCAAGATACTTTATAAGGGCTTGGGTGGGGTATTTTATTCAAAAAAATATTATCTATCATTGCATTATAAACTAAATTATTTGTAGAACTAGAGTCAGAAATAACTTTGCAAATCTTACCGAGTACCTTGCAGTGAGTTCTGAATAGACTCTTCCTTTGTGGGGGCTCCTTGGGAGTTGGCACATTCAAGAGTTTTCTATTGAACATTATGCACTCTCCTTGCTCAGGGTCTGCAAGTATGGATGTAGTGGTATGATAGTAAGTCATGCTTTGACATTCCTCTTCTTGGGTTATTTGGACTCTCCTATATCCTCCTGATGTACTGGCCTTGTTTGGGCATCTAAAATATTGGTGACCAATCTGATTGCAGGAGAAGCACTCTCTAGTGAACATAGAGGTATGTATACCTCCTGACCTTCCTCTTCTATTGCCTCTACCTACTCTAAAATTATCTTTGTGATTCTTCTCTCTGTCATACTCATAGCGATTGGATTCTCCCTATGTTCTTGGAGATGATCCTCTTCCTTGAAACCTTCCTCTAATTCTGAAGCCATTTCACCTTCCCCTACTATTATGTTATCCTCTCCTCTTTTGTTTCTCTTCAATATTCATAGCCATCTGATAGAAATGGTGTACAGATTGGGGACAAAACAAACTTAGTTCATCCTCAATAGTGTACTTAAGTGCCCTCATGTATCTAGAAATTTGTTGTTTCTCACTCATAGGGGTCTTGGTCTTCATTGAGATCTTGTGGAATTCATCAGTTTAAGATCCCACATCAAGATCCTTCTGATTCCAATTTTGTAACTTCTTATGTTGAGTTACCTCACAATATTCATGAACAAATTGTTTCTTGACTTATGTCAACATCTTATTCCATGTGGTTATAGGGTCTTTTTCTTTCTCTACCCTCTCCCTTTGTAGGAAGTTCCACCAACTTAGCGCATGTCCTTTCATTTTTGACTTGGCAATCTTTTTTCTCCATGAGATAGGGATATCTTCACACTCAAAATAATTTTGTAGGGCTTCTACCCAATCCATGCCTTCTTCTTCTTCTTCTTCTTCTTCTGAGAACTCTTCTGTTTTTCTATTTCTTCTTCCATGTTCTTGTTCGTAGCTGCCTGATCCCTCACAATCTTGGCTAGCTCCATGTTGGTGACCCTCAAAGGGATCTCTCCATTAGTATCATTATCTTTCTCTGTCATTCTTGTTCCCAAGAGCTTTTGTAGGCTTTGATACCACTTAATGTAGAGGTGACAGCAAGAAGTGTGGACTTGGTCCTTTCCCTTCCTTGAGACACCCAACTCAACCTATGCTCTCCTTGGATCCTTGATCCCTCTTTAAAAAATTCCTTCTACCTATTCAATGTGGTAGAATTGTTCACTAACCTTTCCCAATTGAATACAATTCAATTCAAGATCTTGCAATTTTGTGCTTTAGGGACACTAGCCCTATTTCAAGCTACAAACTAGAATTCTTCACAAGTGACTTCACCAGCCTCAATTTTATATTGGGACAACTTCCTTATGTTATAAGGACTAAGAATCACCCTTTGGTTTTGTCCTCCAACTCTCATATAGTACCTATCTAGGACTGTCCTAGAATTCCCTATAGGTTTGTCCAAGTGGTTTTTTTGAACTTAAGTTTTCCTTCTGGTCACCTTCTAGAAAAATAAGGATATATATAGATACCCTTTTAGATGTTATGTCAAACCCCAAAGCCCTAGGTGTTAGAGTAATAGTCTATCGGGTTACTAAATTAAATCATTATGATCTAATTAGTAACTTACCTATTCACTCTAGTTTGCTTCAGCTAACCTTAGGCAGTTTCTATTTCCTTTTAGTTTCCCTTTTAGGGTTTCGGTATCCTTTATAAGGATTCACCACTTTGTATTTCATAAGGAGATTGTATTTTTGTAATTCATTCTTGAATATAGAAGCCTTTTTTCTATCAACATGTTTTTGCAGTCTCTGGCCTATCGGCCGCCATAGCTTTCTCTCTTCTGTGTTCATTCTTGTAGCAGTCTTTGCATGCAGGTGTTCTTGGGAAGATTTGCAGTTCAGAAAATCTAACATGGTATCATAGCTGATCTGTTGTTCGATGTTCCTGTTTTATTGAAACACAGAGGGTTTCAGAAGCTTTTTCGACTTCTTTTAGTGGTTCTGGGGGGTCTCTATGTTTGGAGGCATTTTGGACCCAAACGGACACTTCCATTGCATCCAGAAGGCCCAAAAACCCCAGAATCCATATAAAGCTTGTCCAATTTGGACACCGGGGCATCTGGAGAATTTTTTCAGCCTCCTGAGGGTTGTACGGGCACGCAAAACGAGGCTAGTTGAAAAAAAAAATCAAAAAAACCATATTTTATATGTTTTTTGGTATTTTTAATACCACGGGCTTGTTATTAAATGGGCGCCGCCCTGCGGCCACCCATGCGCCACCGGCCGCCCGCGCTCAGTCTCTGCGCCACCTAGCGGCCCCGGCGCCACCGCCCTACCTCCCTGCGGCCCCTGCCACCCTGGAACCCACCACCCGCAGCCCTGTCAGCGCCACTCTGACCGGCGCCCTCACCTCCGCCGCTCTGGCCCACCGCCGCCCTTGCGGCAACTGCCAGCGCCCTCACAGCTCAGCTCCGCCGGTGGCGGGTTGCGCGTTTTGGTTTAGCCCCCGTGGGCTGGTTTTTTTGGTGGCCGGTCATATGCATGACCTAGGGCCCGGTTTCAGCCCCCTGCGTGCCATGCGCCCAGGGGCCAGGGTTTTTTTAGCCCCCGAGGGCTTAATTTTTTTCTCTGAGGTCCTTTTTGACCCTACCTGTCTGTTTTCGCTCTACAAGGAGCATACGGGGGTCTTTTTCTGACTTCCATATACCGTCGGAAATCTCTTTCCGAGAACTTTCTGATGATGGAGGTTAGGGTTTTTGGTTCCACCGTTTCAATAGCATTTTTTTTTGTTGAAGTCTGATGTCTCTTTTTGCCTTCCGAGAGTCATATCTAGCTCATCCGGACTCCTTTTTCGGCAAAAGAGATATCGTCAGAAAGCTGGTTTAGTATGCTATTCAGTGGCAGAGGTTATTTTACCAGATTTTTCTCTAGGTTTTCACTCCTATGAGTTTTGCAGTTTATGCACTCTGGTGGATTGCTTGGTTCTACAGGTCCTGGGATCTCTTCTTCTGAGTTCATAGCTCACTCTTCTTTCTGTCATCTGAGCTTGCATGCTCTTCTGATGCATTCTTTGTTCTGTAAACGCACTGAGATAAAGTGCCTTCTTCTGCATTTCTGGGGTCTTGTTCACCTGGTTCAGTTTTAGTACTCGCACTCTGTTATAAAGTGCCATGGGGGGTTATGATGTTTATGCCACTTTAGGCGCATCCACCTTTGTCAAGTGAGCGTACCTTCCACAACATTATCCCATGTAGTGTGTCTGTGACACCGCCCTTTATCCTGTGTGTGTGCTTCTGTTGCACTGTTGGTGTTCCTGGTTCTTCTTCTGCAACTGTTACTGGTACTGCATTTTAGTGTTTCTGTCACCTCTCCCAGTTCAGCATTATGGGGGGGTTCACCTGTTGGTTCTATTGCTTCCTGGTTCGATTGATCAGCTCTTCAGACACTTGTCTTCTCTACCTGGTCATGCACTTCAGTGGGGGTTCCAGCAGTATCTTCTGACAGAGTTTTTAGACATGCTTCGGAGATGCTTCTTGCTCTTTTCTTGTTCCTCTCTCTGGGACATCTTTTGCTTTGTGTTTTGGGTACCTAATCAGGCCTTGTTTCTGGGACCCATCTTTCCTTCTTTCTGCAGTAGTTTCCTAGGTTTTGCTTCTCCCTAAGCTTATCTTAAGGGGGGGTGTTAGAGTAATAGTCTATCAGGTTACTAAATTAAATCATTAAGATCTAATTAGTAACTTACCTATTCACTCTAGGGTTTTGGTATCCTTTATAAGGATTCACCACTTTGTATTTCATAAGGAGATTGTATTTTTGTAATTCATTGTTGAATATAGAAGCCTTTTTTCTGTCAACATGTTTTTGCAGTCTCTAGCCTATCAGCCGCCATAGCTTTCTCTCTTCTGTCTTCATTCTTGTAGCAGTCTTTGCATGCAGGTATTCTTGGGAAGATTTGCAGTTCAGCAAATCTAACACTAGGTTCCAACTCCACTCCAACAACATCTAACAATCACAAAGTTTGCAGACCTAATTTTCCAAATTAGGCTTGGATATCAAAGAAAGTACTAGAAATTGGGTGCATGGAATTGACACAGTTCTTAAGACATCTTCAAATAACTCCCCACCACTCAAATCCACCTTTATTTCACTGAAGTAAACTATCTATTTAACACAACACTTTATTCATCTTCATTCTACGCTGAATACATTGAGATATTCAGCCTAGGGATTGATGGATGAGGGCTTTACCCTTCAAGCCATCTTATGAGATTTTAGAATCCTTAAATATACCATAATGATTTGAATTTTCCAAGATCTTAGTGAATTCCACCAGACATAATGCATGTTAGGACTCCATTAGTGAAATGTGCTTCTCACAAGCCTCTTCCTAGGTTGTTTTTGGAAAACTGAATCAAAAACACCTCAAACCAAAACTAAAAAACTTCAAACCAATTGGAAAGTAACACTAGCATAGAGGGACTTCAAAAAACTTAGTTTTCAAAGATCACACCATACGCGGTCATAAAACTCAAAAATGCTCAGTAAAACTCTTCATCTTCCATTGCAAATGCATCAAAACTCTAATACAGAACTTCTAACCATCTTGATTAAAATTAAGCACTTAAAAAAAATTCATATGTGAATTGAAATCGATCCAAAAATCCTTATGGCTATTGGGCTTCCATCTTGCAACTCTCGAGCAACTTTTGGAAGTTCCATGAGCAACATTTTGACAACTTTTGCAACATTTGGAAAAATCTTTTCTTTTTGCACTCGAAGACTTTTGGATTGGATCCAAACCTACCAACTTGACATAATATGACCAAAATGACATGGATCCAAAGAATTTAACACTTAGGAATCCTAAAAACATAAAATCATGTACCTTAAGCAACTTAAGCCTAAATAGATTATCCAAATGGACTAAGGCATCTCTTGGCTCATAAGATTTCCTAAGAGATCCTTGACCAAACACATGGATCCACAAAAAAAATAGGAAGATCCTTTAAGATCAATCCATTTATTATAAACTCAAATCTTGCAAAGTGACCGTCAATCAGTGACACTTATGGGTGCACTGCACCAAAACTACTCTTACTCTTTTGTTCTTGCTTATGTTAACTAGGTTATCAAAGTTCACATGACATAACCTTTTATGTCATAACCAGATTTCTTCTACTTGCACAATAAAACATGAAATTTCATTGAGATCAAGATAAAATAGATTACCTTGTGTTTGTCTACCAATTCCAACTAGGATTACCTTACCATCCAGGAGCTTGGCCTTACCATTCATGAATTCTACATTGAAACCACTGTTATTCTTCTATGCCACACTTAGTAGATTGTGCCTTAGTCCTTCAACCCAATACACATTATCACATTTTATTCCTTCTGTTAAAGCAATACAACCTTTACCTTTCACATAGCAGGGTTTATCATTCCCAAAACTGACACTCTCACCATCATAGTGCTCAAGATGTTCAAATTTCATTTTATCACCAGTCATGTGGTGAGAACAACCACTATCAATTATCGAAGTGTCATTCTTGCTAATATGAGAATATAGTGTTGTCTTTTCATTATCTTCATTATCTTACTCATCCTTAATATAAATATAAACCATTTCATCTTCATCTTCATCACTATCCGATTCTTTAGCAATGTAGCAAGATTTCTTACCTTTGTCTTTGTATCTTTTGTAGCTTTCGTAATCTTTCTTTCCTTTATACTTCTTGAACTTTTTCTCACCTTTGTCTTCCTTGTTTGGACACTTAGCAGCAATGTGACCAACCTTGTCACATGAAAAGAAAATTAATGCTATTCTTCCTATGTACTATCCTTTTCCTTTTGCATGTCTCCTTGCGAGTAATGCTTCAATATTTTCCAGATCTTCATCATCAGATTCATCATCACTGTCACTGTCAATCTGTTTTCCTTTCATCTTTCCAAAGTTTAACTTATCTTTGAATTAAGACTCAAGATTACCAAGATTAGGAGAGTAATTATCAAAGTTATCCAACTCAAAAGATGATAATCCTCCAATTAATCCATCTAGACTTATACCATTACTGCATCTCATTTCTTGAATAGCTGAAACTCTAATTGCATAGATAGGAAGTAAAGTTCTCAATACCTTATTAAACATTGTTGTGTCTTCAATTACTCCACCTATAGCTCTGATGGCACTGACACTTTTATTGAATCTTTCGTTGTATTTTTTACATTTGTCCTCTCCTTATTTCATTTTCATCAGATCAAATTGACCTCGGAAACTTTCTTCTTTAGCTCTCCTTACATTTACATCACCTCCATGAATATGATGCATTATGTTCCACATATCAAAGGCAGTAGGGAAATCCTTGATTTCATCAAATTTGGAATAGGTGAGTGCAGAGGCTATATCAATCATCATTATGTTGTGATGCTTCATGTCTATCATCTGATCCATAGTGAAAGGTCTCGCTGGTTTCACATACCTATGGTCCAAGAATTGCAAACCAGTATCTCCAATGGTAGATAGATGTAGTCTCATCAAATCTTGCCATGCAGAAAAAATGTCTTTGTTAAGCTTCGAGATCTCCCTTTTGTAATACATCTCTGATCTTTAGCTTAGGTCTTGAAACCTTACCTGAAAGAACCAAATGCTCTGAAACCAATTGTTTGAAATGAGTTGAGTAACTAAGAGGGGAGGGGTGAATCAGTTACCACAAAAAAATATAATTCCCTTAGATGTCTTAAACAAATTAGTCATTGTTTCTCGGTTAACATAGATATTCTATTGTCACTCGGTTAACATACCAAATCTTAAGATATTAACTATAATTATCTTTAGTAATTAATTGCAAAAACAGAAACCATAAAGAAAATGAAATGTAAACAGATAACACCAATATTTAATGTGGAAACCCAATATGGGAAAAACCACCAATTGCAACTAGTCACTATTTTTCACTCTTCTGAAGTGAGTCATGTTAGGAGCCAACCCTATTAAAGGTTACAATAACACACTGTTAGGTGTGACCCTGTTAGAGGATTTAATCACCCTGTATGGAGTGGCCTTCTGAGAGGTATTTAAACACTTCAATGTAGAAATTTCACCTTGTGAGAGGTTTTACAAAAGACTCTTAAGTCTACTCTGTTAAGAGATTTTGATCACTGCTACAATTGTTAGAAAGTAACAATGGATTGACTTGTTTTGATAAGAAACTTTCTTTTCTATTTCAGATCTCTATTCTAGATTAAATACTTGAGCCTCACTAATAGGATATTCTGTTGCAGTCCTCTGTGTTCTGTCCTCAATTAGAATCCCATCTAATTTTTCCTTCACTCTTCATATCACTTATACACACTTCCACACACACTTCAATGAAAACTTGACCTTATATTTATATGATAAGCCTTGTCAATTCGGCCTTAATATCCTTTCAAATAAATAATAAAACTCATGTATTTCAGCTACATATAGCCAATTATCCATAAAATATAAACTATTGTTAGTCGGCTGACACTAATTGTTTTACTCAGCCAACACTGAAATCCTTTAACGTCCAACCAACACTGTAATGCCCGAGTGAACTTGGTTAGAACTTAAAAACACTTTGGTCCTCTTCAATGCCTGAGAGTTCTTGGCATGAACTAACTGTGCTCAAATAGGATAAGATATTTTTGTAAACATCACTATACTTGTACAAACATCAATGACAATACACAATTGAATAATTGTCATCAATAATTACATGTTTGAATCCCACTCAATAGTTTTCATGTTATGCAAAGAGGTTAGTCACATCATTCACTATCAATAACTAAATGCCCCAGTCAAATAAAATTTACTTTACCATTGGTGATCATTGTGTTTGTACTCTCTTAGAGTTTGGAGTCTTGGTCACTGTTCTTACCTATCTAATTTCTATTGGTCGGAGCTCCTAGGATTTCTTTGTTAATGGTCGATTATAAAATACACTATCAGAGTAGGTACAATCTTATCTTTGTGACAAAATATAGCCTATGGGATGGTACAGATAGTGATTCATATTTCAAATTATGTCAAGGTATCAAGAGTGTGTGTTATTTACTCTTGAAGAATTTATCAGTGATGTCATGACTCCTATTCCATATGATAACCAAGGGAAGTTATTTGTGAGAGGAATGTGTAAACGGGGATGGTTGGGTCTTATTTAAGAAAGGTCTTGATGTGATTACAAGTTTGGGAATGACTCTTGAAGTGATTGTAAGGAGATTTGTTAAAGAGATGGTAGATGAACTTTGTGTTGGATGATTGGTAGTTGGTTATTGAAATGTAGAGTCCCCATCAGGTGAAGGAGTTAGGGGTTGTCAAATGTATTAGTTTTCCTTGAAATGAGATTTTTCAAGGGTGTTTGGTAGTTTTCCTTAATATTTGATCATATATGTTGTTGTGGGAAGATGTGTAAGTTGGTAAGAATATGTTGAAAGGGTTGCATACAAGGTGTAGGAGTTGTGGTCAGAAAATAGGAGAGGGGGGTTATTGATTGTCAAAGGATATGTTGAAGGACATTTTTGATTCCTTGTTGGTCAATAATGAGGGAGTGTTTGGGTTGAACTTTGGGAGAGTCTTTTGATGGATAAAATTGAGAACCTTGAAAGGTGTTTGGGTTAATGAGTACCCTAACAGTAGTGTTTTTGTAAGATGCTCTGCATCATATTAGTATCAGAGCTAGAAGATTAGGGAAGTATGGATAGAGCACTGAGGGAGGCAATTCACACAAGACTAGGCAGAGTGGAGGAGATAACCTGATTATTGGCCAAAAGACTAGGTAGAGTGGAGAGAAACCTAGGTGAGGCAAAAGGATTAAGATGACACTAGCAAAGAGAGATTTTGTAGAGGAACTGAGGGAATACTTGAGAGGCAATGAATCAATCAAGAAGAAACAAGAAAAGAGAAGGAAATAGGAGAAAATGGGACAAATGGAGATAAGGTATGTAAGAGAAAGGATATCTAGGACTTGGAGAGAATGATTGAGGGGAAGAAATCAAGTTGGCACTTGAAGGTTAAGAAGAATATTGTATGGCCTATTCAGAGGCTAATGGAAAGAATAAGTTTTGTGAGAAAGTAAGAGTCAAAATAATCCTTGATGGAAGAGGGTAATGATAAGATTAAGAAAGGAAATAAAGAGTGTGAAAAATCTGCAAACAATGAAGATGAACCTTATTTTTGGATGTGTATGCAGCCCTTGAGGAATAGTGGAGAAGAACTACTAGACTTGAAATAATGGAGGTAATGGTACTAGAAGAAGAAGAGGTGTGTGGTGATGATGTTCATGTTGCAGATGAACAGATGACTCAAAGAAGTCATATATTTGAATACTTGGATGTCAGATGAAGAGAGTCGCCAAGTAGCCAATAAAAGGATAACCTTTCTCCTATGCATTTTTTTGTACTAACACACTTTTTTTTGTTCAATAGGTTGTTCTTTTGATCATTTTTTGCAGGATCCAAGGAAGAAAAGGTGGAAAGGGTCTGAAATTTTTTTCCATAGGCCCATATGATTGGGCAGAAGGAGTGATAAACTGAGAGTGAAGATGAAGGAAAAAGGAAAAAGATAGGGTAAACTTATCAAGTGCCTAGTTGACTGGAAATGACAACCATGTGGAACACCTAATGGAGAACAATCGGAAGACATGAGAAATGTTGGAGAAGCATGCAAGTTGTATCAAATTTCCAAGGGACTTGTTGTTGGAAAAGAGTTGAGTAACTGAGAGGGGAGGGGTGAATCAGTTACCACAAAAACAAATCCAAGTACCTTAGATGTCTTAAATTTTTTTATCATTATTGCTCAGTTAATATAGGTATTCTACTATCACTCTGTTAACATAGAAAATCTTAAGATATTAACTTTGGTCCTCTTCACTTTGGAAGCTCCTTACCTCTATAGCAGACTTAGGTGTAGGAAAATTTATAATTGCTTCCACCTTTCTAGTATCCATTTTCAAGTTCCCTTCTGAGATAACAAAACCAAGGTACACTGGATTTTGTTTCATGAATTCATATTTTTCCAATTTTATTGTTAGCTTATCCTCATGAAATCTTTGTAAAATGATCTGCAAATGTTTAATGGCGTCTTCTTTTGTCTTTCTAAACACCAAGATATCATCTAGGTACACTAAAAACCACTTACCTATGAAGTTCTTCAACACTTTGTTCATTAACCTTATAATGGTTCTTGGGGCATTAGACAACCCAAAGGGCATGAATAACCACTCATATAGGCCTTCTATAGTCTTAAAATTCATTTTCCACTCATCCCCCTCCTTCACTCTAATTTGGTCGTATCCACTCTTCAGGTCAATTTTGGTAAAATACTTGGCTCCCCCTAGACAATCCATTAAGTCTTCTATCCTTGGGATTGAGAAACCATCCATTACAGTAATTATATTAATGACTCTATAAAATATAAATAATCTCTAAGTACCACCTTTCTTTGGGGATAGGATAGTGGGAACTGCACAAGGTCTTATACTTTTCCTAACTAGACCTTGGTCGAGAAGCTCTTGCATTTGCTTAGTAATTTCTGCATGCTATTGTGGGGTCATCTTATAGGCAGTTTTGTTAGGGAGTGAGGCTCATTGGATGAATTCAATTTAATTTCCTATGGCTCTCTCAAGTGGTATGGTATCTGGTTGTCTATCACTAACTATATCTTTGTACTCGTTTAGTAGCTCTTGTATCTCTATAGGAAACTCCTCTTTCTTGTCCATCTTTTCACCCTTAGGTTTCAACACAAAGGAAAAGCCCACTGCTTCTCCTTCTTGTAGTGTGCTCAAGAATTCATTTTCCCCCACTAAGAGTACATTAGGACCTATTGTCTTCACTTATCCTTCTTCCAAGATTGACTAAATTTTAAATGTGACCCCATCCTTCTTGAATGAGCATGAGTTCTTAGCTCCATCATGCATAACAGATCTATCAAACTGCCAAGGTCTTCCTAGAAAGAGATGACAAGCATCCATGGGTAAGATATTACACAAAATTCTATTCTTATATCTTCCTATTGAGAACTCTACCCAAGCTTTCTTGTTTAATAACACATGTTGGTCTTTATTTAGCTAGGTGACCCTATAGGGGTTAGTATGTGAAATTATTTTCAAATAAAGCTTATCAATTTCTTCAGTATAGATAATGTTATTAGTAGATCTAGAATAAACAATAGCTTTGCAAACCTTACCTAAGATCTTGCATTTCACTCTAAACATAGATCTCCTTTGACTTGGCTCTTCTTGGATTGGTTCCTTGATAAGTGTCCCTCTCATCATAATATTCTCCCCTATCTCTGACTCTAATGCCACCAATATTGTCTTGCTACTAGAAGACTCCTCTTGCACATAATTTATTATTTTCTCTCCACCTTGGGATGATGAACTATTTTTAGGACACCTATAGGCAGGATGCCCATATTGATGACAATTGTAACATTTCATAGAAGAGAAGATCCTATTCCTTGGCCACTTGTTCTCCCTCTAGAGTTGTTGTTAGAACCTCTTCCTTTGTTGTAACCACCTCTACTTCTGGTTGATGCTCCTTGTCTCTCTATGAGATTTTATTGACCTTGGCTTATTATTTTAGAATTTCTTCCTCCAAATCCTCTTCTCTAACCCCTACCATCTCTTCCTCTTCCTATGTCACTACTGCTTGAATCATGCTTCTTCTTCAGTTTTTCTTCTACCTTGAAAGCAAGTTGATAGCATTGATGAATTTTCCTTGGGCTTAAGAGGCTTATCTCCTCTTGTATAGTCCACCTTTACCCATTTATATATCTATCAACCTTTAGGCATTCCTCTTACATGACATGTGATCTCAGACATAATTTATGGAACTCCTTTGTATAGGCTCTTACTTCAAGGTCTTTTTAAGTTAGGCTCTATCTTTTCTTGTGCAACTAGACTTCATAATCATCTTGAAGATTGGTCTCCCTAATCTTTACCACCATACCTTTCCAACTTGTAATTGGATTCTTTCCCTCTTTTATTCTTTCATCCTATAGAAACTTCCATGATGTGAGTTTAGTCCCTCTCAACCTTATTTTGGCTACTTTCACCTTTTGAGCCTCTGTCGCACTGTCACACTCAAAGTGGTTTTCTAAACCATCTATCCACTCCATGAACACTGTTGGTTCCATCTTACAACTAAATAGGGGTACACCATCAAATTATTTTCTACTAAGGAATGGATCCTCTTGTAGTAATAGATCAGCCTCTGGCATTGCATCTTATTATTCCATTGACTTTCCTTATCCTTTTGTCTCTCTTACCATCTCACTTACTTCTGTTATCCTAGATTTTACTTTATCTATTTTAGTTACCATCTCTTCCAATTGTTCTCTTAGGAGTCTATTCTCCTCTTCTCTTTCATCCATCTTCTTAGCCAACTATGCGTTGTTCACCATGGTTGATTCATCGAAGGATTCAAGGTCACTCATGTACAAGATTTTTGAGTGAATTCTATAAGTGATAATGCCTCTAGATTTGTAGGGCACAAGATGTAAGCTTCAATATATGTGGGGTATTTTTTTTTATCTGATGGTGCAAATGGTACACATTGTAGATTTTTTTAGTTAACATTTAAAGATACAAATGTCCTACTAGATAGGGAGAGTCACAGTTTGAGCAAGAGGTGGAAATTAGTTTCTTGGGCACCAATGTCATGATCTAAGAGCTTTTCAAGATGCATTCTTTGAAAAGTAATTGGAGTTGGTTGTTAAGAGTCAAATCTTGTTGAAATGCGAGACAACATGGCATTATATTTTTCTGATTAGTTTTTAGCCTTTGCTCCATATTTTGAAATGTATAAATAATTACTGCATCAATTGACAAGACAGGTTGGAAAAATACATTGGCTCTCTAGATGAAAAGTATTTGTGGTTTGTGTTGGTTTTAACAATCATCATTATCAGCCATTATGAGTTACATTTCCAAGATGTGGAATCATTCTCCCATTATGAAAGCCCAAAATTTAATGTGTGCCGCTATCATCATTATTATCTTTGGCTAGTTCACATTTCCAAGATGTGGAATCATTCTCCCATTATGAAAGCCCAAAATTTAATGTGTGCCACTATCATCATTATTATCTTTGGCCAATTTGCGCATGTGAAGAGGATTGCGAATCAGTTTAATAGCCTTATTTTGCCAAAGAACAACCAAAATCATAACATCTCCCAGTCTGTGAAAAAAGAGCAGGTGAAGTATTCGGCCATGGGTGGTGATCTTAGAAGAGAAGAGCCCGCGGAATGCAAGTGGAAGTAGGATAAGGAAGTGTGGAGAATTTTGAAGAAAGGCCATGTTCATCAGTATCTTCAGAGACTCCATGGTTTTGACATTGATGTCTCCAAAGCCTTTTTTGATGGCTGGGATAAGGGCACGGTAAATCTTGCAGGCAAATCTTTTAGCCTCAGCCTTGAGCTCCTATTTGATATTACTGGTCTCCCGCTGGATGGTCTGAAGTACTTGAAAGAGGTGAAGGTTGGCACCAGAGATTATAAGAAATTTCCTGTCATTGATGAGGAGAGGGCTCTTCTGGTGAAAGGTAAGAAAGACTATGTTGATATGGATAATATAGATAAAATTTGGGGTTCTATCATCAAAGTTATAATGGAATACTTCACTCTTGAGGGGAGATTATCTAGGGTCTACAATTATCATTTTGCCCTATTTAATCACTTCAGCCATGATATTTGCATTTATTTTCCCTACTTTCTCCTCTGTTCTCTTAACCAAAGCATTATTGACTATAGAGTGAAGAATTTCCCTATTCTCCATGTCGGGCTTATTCACCTTATTGTTGAATATGCTAGAGACCACATTCCCGACCCTATCCCTACCCAGATTAAAAAAAAGGAAGAATGTTGGTTCCTTGACAAAGAATCCTAAACCTAAGAAAGCAATTTCGCTCTCTGAGCCGACCTCTTCTAAGCCTTTGGAAGGGCCAAAGAATGATAAGCACCCTCGGGATGTCATTACCTTTGTTTTTGATAAGAATTTCCTAGAGCCCTCAACTAGCCCTATACTCTCAGAGCCCGAAGGTGTGAAGCTTATTCCCAAGAACATTGAGACTGAGGTTGTCAAGTATAGTCAGGTGGATACTAATGTTGTGCCTAATCCCACTACCCAGACCCCTAAGGTGAAGGATTCAGAGGATCCTAAAATCAAAAATGTCAAGGATAGTCCTGAGGAAAGTCAGGATAATCAAAAAATAGGGGAGAAGCTTAACCCTTCTCTGGAGATTATTAATACTGAAGGAAAAGAGAATACTGAGATTGAGGTAGAGGATGATGACAATAATGACAAAGAGCCTGATACTAATCTTAATGATAGTAATGCAGACAACTCAGGGGACAATATCTTTAGGGTTTTGGGAGAGGAAAATCTGGAATCTCATGATTCCCCTAGCTCAGAGAAGGAGAAAAAGGAGGAAGATAGTGAGAGAATTCTTCATGGTAGAAAATCCCAACCTCTTCAAAGTGAAATCAGAATGATGGATTCACAGGTCAGAAGAACTATCATCATGACCCCCCTTGAGATTGCAAAAAATAAATCCATCTACAGTTATAATCTGGACAAATGGGTGCAGAGTGATTTGGTTGAGTTTAAGAACAGATGTATTAAATTGGAAAACAAGAACTCTATGATCGAGGATACTGTTGATATTTTCAGAAAGGAGTTTTCTCATAATGCTAATACTCGTGTGCTTGATTACAGTTCTGATATGGATGATAAAATTAAAAAAGCAGTCGAGATAGCTATGATACCTATCCAAGAGAAGACAAGAAGGAATGAGGAAATGTTAAAGAATTTTCTTAGCCTGGTTAACACTGGTATGAAGTCTACTCTAGAGAACTTGAATACTCTGAGTAAAATGTTGGAAGGAAACAAAGATACCATTGACCTCACTGAACCTACCCAGCAGATGGGACCTGGTACCCGTACTAGGTCAAAGAAGCAGAAGGTTGATGATCAGGATATTCAGAGGTTGAAAAATAATGTGAAGACCATGCAGATTCAACTGGAGGAATCCGAGAGCTTCTTGAAGACTATGTCTTGACCTCAGTGCTGGTGGCTTTCTTTCTCTATTTTTCTTCCAGCATCTTTTTTGCTTTTTGCTTTGTAGGTGCTTATTGTTTTATCTGGGAGTTGTCCCTTTGTAGCCTGCTCCTCTCCTTGGGGCAGCTTGTTGTTCTTTGGGTCTTCATGCCTATCTCTCTTCTCTTTTGTTAAAGGGTTTCAAGGCCCCTTCAAAACCTATTTTTACCGTAGTCAAAAACTGTGATTATCCTTTAGTAATTAATTATAGAAACATAAACTGTAAAGAAAATGAAATATACATAGATAACACCAAGATTTAATTTGGAAACCCAATATGGGAAAAACCACCAATTGCAACTAGTCACTATTTTTCACTCTTCCGAAGTGAGCCTTGTTAGGAGACAACCCTGTTAAAGGTTACAATGACACACTATAAGGTGTGACCCTGTTAGAGGATTTAATCACCCTGTAAGGAGTGGCCTTGTTAGACGTCTTCAAACACTTCAATGTAGAAATGTTACCTTGTGAGAGGATTTACAAAAAACTGTTAAGGCTACTCTATAAAGAGATTTTGATCACTGCTAGAATTTTTAGAGAGTAACAATGGATTGACATGTTTTGATAAGCAATTGTTTTTGCTGATTCAGATTTCTCCTCTAGATTTAATTACTTGATCCTCATTGATCGGATATTTTGTTGCAGCTCTATATGTTTTGTCCTCAATCAGAATCCCATCTGATTTGGCCTCCACACTTCATGTCATAAACACATATTTGACTTTCTTACATACCCCTTATTCAATCCAAGCTTGAACTTATATATATATA
>MU223511.1:979050-993361 GCA_018584345.1 Thuja plicata
CCTTATCTAACTTAACTATAATGAATCTAGCTAGACCATATGTTTGGCCAAAATTAATTTTTAGTTAGAAATACTAAAATTCAGTTGTGCTGATAAGTTGTCCTAAAAGGTGACAGATTATTGTGCTAGCTGATTTCATGAGGATAAGTGATTTGGTCGATATTGAGTTGCAGGGAATGGGTTTTACTTGGTCTAATAATAGAAAAGGTAGGCACCTTATCCAGGTTAGGCTAGATAGATGGTTGATCTCCAGTGGGTGGGATATTTCCCCTCTGATTGGCCTCGCCCACCTCCCAAGGACTATGTCTAATCACTCTCCTTTGATCCTTGACTAGGAGGAGAAAGCCCATGTTGGACCCCATCCTTTCCTCTATGAGATCATGTGGCATTCTCACTAGGAATTTGAAGATTGTATAAAAAGGTGGTGGAATATGCCTATTAGGGGAACGGCTTTGTTCAGAATTGCTGAGAAGCTAAAAATTATCAAAAGGGAGGCCCACGGGTGGAGCAAAACTAAGTTCAGGGATATTTTTTAGTGTAAGAAAGAGATAGAGGAAAAACTTAAACTCCTCAAAAATGAGATGGCCATGGGCACTTCCTCTTAGCAAGTTCATATTGAGGAAGAAGGCTGGAGGAAAAAATGGAAAGATAACCTCAACAGGGAGGAAATCTTATGGAAGCCACGATCTCGTATCCAATGGCTCAAGAAAGGTGACCGAAACTCGGCTTTTTTCCACAGATATGCTTCAATCCATAAAAGAAGGAATACAATTAAATCCTTGGTTGTCGGTGGGGTGGTGATGACTGAGGAAGAAGACATGGGTAATCATGCTACAGATTTATTTCATGACACTTTTAGAAGTCCGATGCAGAGGGGGGTAGATTCTGATAGCTCTCATCTCCTGGAGGCTATCCCGACTGCTATTTCTAGAGAAGAGAACGATATGCTGCTATCCCAAGTTTCTGAAGAGGAAGTCAAAAATGCGGTTTTCTCCATGGGTGCTTTGAAATCTCCTGGTCTGGATGGATTTCCCCGAGCTTTCTTCCAGCACTTCTGGTAGGTCATAAAATATGATCTTATTCATGTTGCTCGTGATTTTGTTAGAACCGGCAAAAATCTCAAAAGAATTAATAAAACTTACATTGTTTTGGTCCCTAAAGTTCAAGACCCCAAGGAACTAAGTGATTTCTAGCCTATTAGCCTTGGTAATACTATTTATAAAATCCTATCAAAAATTATCACAAATAGGATTAAACCTCTCCTGGGAAAAATAATTAACCCCAACCAGAAGGGGTTTGTTCCGGGAAGGCAAATCCTAGACGCGGTTATCACTACCCATGAAATCATTCATTTGATGGAAAGAGGTAAAAATGCTAGCATGGCACTAAAAATGGACATTTCTAAGGCGTATGATAAGGTGATTTGGAAATTCCTATATGGGGTGCTAAAAAAGCTTGGCTTTCATGCTAACTTCATAAGAATCGTCAAGGAGGAGGTGGAAACGGTTGAATTTGTTGTTCTTGTGAATGGTTCACCTTGGGGGTCCTTTAATCAGGAGAGGGGCTTGTGCAAAGGTGACCCTCTATCCCCTTATTTGTTCCTCCTTGTGGCTGAGGAGTTGGCTCATAATTTATTGAGACTGGAGGCTTTTGGACACATTGTTGGATTCAAACCGACTTCAACTCTTCACCTTGAAGTCATTCAACAATTTTTGGATGACACATTTATGTTTGTGAAAGTTTGTATTAGAGAAGCGAGAGAATGGAAAGCTCTACTAAATGATTATGCAGAGGCTTCAAGTCAGGTGATTAATTATAGCAAAAGAAAAATTTACTTCTTTAATTCTGAACAGAGAACCCAATTGAAAATTATGGAATGTATTGGTTGTAAGGGTGGTATGCTTCCTGACACCTATCCCAGGCTCCCTCTCATAGTGAAGGAAGTCTCCAACCCTTTCTGGAACTCCATCCTCGAAAAAATGTATAAAAAATTGGCCGGATGGAAAGGTAAGGTCCTTAGTAATGCGGGGAAGCTCCAACTTCTGGCGGCAGCCCTTCAAGGAATACCTGTTTATTTCCTCTCTCTTTTTAAAATCAATGATAGAACAGTGGATAAACTGGAAAAAATTCAGAGGAACTTTCTATTGTTCGGAAGGGAGGAAAAGGCTAAAATTAACCTGGTTTGCTGGGATACGGTTTTCCAACCTAAGAATGTTGGAGGGCTGGGAGTGGGAAAGATAAAAGATCTTAATAAGGCACTAATTACTAAACTTGGTTGGTAACTTTTTAGGGGAAACTCCAATTGGTGTAAAATTCTGAAGGCCAAATACTACTTAAATGACCAATTCCCCCTGGGCAAAAACTACCCCACTGGCTCTAAATTCTGGAACTTCATGGTGAAAAGTAAAGGTATCCTCCTTAGAGGCTTAAAATGGGTGTTGGGTGATGGCAAGAAGATACTTTTCTCAGAGGATTGGTGCGTGGGGGATAAACCTCTCAGTAGAAACAAACTTGGTCTCCTCAGGGATCATTTGATTTCTCATTTTGGTGAGAAAGTTAGTGACTACATTTCACAAGATAAGAAATGGAAAGTCCCTTCTAATGCTTACCATGGCCAGGAGCATGTCCCATCCTACATTCTGGAGCTACAGGAACTAATTGCTGAGATCACGATCCCCATCTCTCAAATTGTTGACAAGGTTGTGTGGTGTCACAGCAAATCGGGGGAGGTTACGGTCAAATGTGCTTACCTTGCTAACATTAAGGTATTGGCCGATGAGATGAGTTGGGGAAAGGTTTGGATTCCTCATCTCATCCCCAAAATAAACTTTTTATGGTGGACTGCTCTCCATGGAAAAATCCTTATGTTGGACACCTCCAGAAATGGGGAGTCCAGCTGGTCAACAGGTGTGTTCTTCGTAAAATGTAGGATGAGACAATAAATCATATTCTTATACACTTCCCTTACACTTCTCAGGTGTGGGCCAAAATCATGAGCAAACTACAGCTGGACTGGGTCTTTTTGAAGCACTTAGACCAATTTATCAATAACTAGGGTCGCATAGCTGAGCACCCTCTCATCAACATCCTTTGGCGTCTATTACCCCCACATGTCTATTGGAGTCTGTGGAAGGAGCGGAACAATCGTATTTTCATAGGGGAGAACAACAATGTTGAAGGAACGGTGCAGCTGACTGTGAATCTATTGAAGGAAAACCTGGATACCTGCCGCTGGAAAATCCCCCCCCAAGGGATTGGAGTGTATGATAGATAGGGAATGGGTTCTTCCCACCTCTTTCTACATGATGGACTACTCCAAAATTATGACTAGACTAAACACTAAATTGTCACCTCCGGAGGAAAACATAACCAAGCTGAACTTTGATGGTGCTACCTCCAATGGTATAGTTGTGGGTGGAGGTATTCTTAGAGATCAAAAGGGTCACTTGATCTTGGCCTATGCGGTCCACCTAGGGAAGGGGTCTAATAATTTGACTGAGATGTCTGCTCTCCTTTGGGGTTTAAAGGTGGTGTTTGATATTGGGATTAAAAGATTAATCATAGAAGGTGATTCTAAAATTGTGATTGAGCTAGTTAAAGGGAACTATACTACTGGCTATATTCTGGCAAATGTGCTACAAAACATCTATTCGCTGCTCCCTAGGTTCGATGATTTCAACCTTCAGCACATTTACCGACAAGGTAATGTGGTGGCTAACATGCTGGCGACCATGGGTCTTGTGGAGAATGGCTTAAGATGCTGGAGAAATTCAAATTCTCTACCCAAACATGTTATTTCGCTTGTGGAAAAAGAAAGTAATTTTAATGATGAATAACGAGGCTGATTTTGATTGGTCAAGAAAGATTGCAGGCAAGTTCATGAGGTGCCACATCATTTCAAATTTTAAAAGAGATACGGGATTCGGTTCAATTAATTATTGCCAGCTGAAAAGATGGGCTATCACTTCTATTTTTAGAAAAAACATGGGCTTTTTCAAATTTAAAGAAGACATGGACCGTGACACGCGCAAGGGAAAGAATGACATGACTTATGTGATTAATGGTTACATTAAGCCTTTATGGCGTTATCATTTCTCAACTTGCAAAGCTTACTCTTTTATCCCAACCAACCACGTGAATAGTATGGGCAACTTTGTGAGGAGGCAGACAATAAAACCACCTGGTTTTTCATCTAGAGAAAAACCTTCTACATTTTTGGGGTTGCCGGCTTTTCTCTGGTGAGGTTTGTACTGAACAGAGGAGGGAAAGGTGGGATGTCGGTTGAGACCAAGGAGGAAGACTTTCCTGAATATAGCTCGGAGATGGGCGGGGATATGGTGCGGGTGGAACCCGCTAGGATCGAGGATGAATTAATCAAAAATCCATGCTTTCTCAACTACCTTAAGGAGGGCGGATTCTACCCATTCATGAAGGCTATGGGTGGCAATGAAAAAGTGGTCTCTCTGCAGTTGGTAAAAACTTGGGATGAGTGCAAAGTCATGATAAATGGAATTACTTTTGAGATTAATGAGGAGGTTATTGTGCAGGCCACGGGTCTCTCCACAGAGGGGAGAAAATGGAAGAAGATCACCAAAAGCTAAGATGACACCCATATGAAAAGATTCTTCAAAAAAATGGAGATTCTTGAATGAATTAGGGGAGGTTTTAACAGAATGGCGCTGCCCAACCCATGGAATGAAATATGCCTCATTTTGATGAAGTATATCACTCTGGAAGGTCACTTCGGCACCTGTTACAACTACCATTTCCTGCTCCTTAACCACTTTAGGTACAACAATTCCATCTCCTTTCCTTTTTTCTGCTCCATTCGATGGAATCTTTTGTTATGAAAGTCAAAGAAAAAATGAAATCCAAGCAGAATTATTGTATTCTCCATTAGGGTTTAATGCTATGCCTATACAATTTCCATTTAGCCCTCTGTTCGCCTAGGACTGTTACTCTTCATAACTTTATGTTGTATCCTGAGAATCCTAATGAGCTGCAGGTTACTCTTTCTGACCCCATGACTTCTTCCAAAACCCCTGTTTCCAAGAAGAATAAGATGGGCTCTGCTAATGGTGACCAAATCACCATTGATTCTGAAGGAGAGGAGGAGGAAAATGATAGTACGCGGAGATCTAAAAAAATCACCACCAAAATAAGATATAAGCAAAAAGCTATGAGAAAGAGGTGCCCTGATGAGGATGAAGAGGAAGAAGATTCGGAGGAGGAAGAAGAAATTAAGCACGTCACCAGGGGGAAAGCTAAAGTGGGGAAGAAAGTTAAGGTTGAGGAGAAAGAAAGGGAAAAAAAGAAGAAAAGCTCTATTGTGGATGGGACTGAGAAAATTCACAACTCTCAAGTCTCTACCAATTTTTGTCTCCCTGCCTTTGACCTTTCGAAGAAAAATCTCTATGAGGAGAAAAAAGCAGACTCGCCGCTCCTAACCACCTAGCCCCTTAGCCCCTAGGAGGAAAATAAGGGAGCCTTGGAGGACTCCAAAAAGACAGTTGAGAAAATACCTCAGGAGCCCCTCTTGCTTTCTGACCCTAAGGAGTCACTAAAGGAAATGAGGGTGGAAATAAAAAAATCTCAGGGAAAGCTTTAATAGGATCATGGACTTTGCTGCGAAGGTCATGCATGCGGCTGCTACTATGCTCCAACTCCTTCATATGGAGAAAGAAAATTCAGGAGGAGAGTGAAAGGATGAAGAACTGTACCAGTTCCACACAAATGATTGTCTTAAGCTCTTGTTGAATGGTAGGGAAGGTAACCCCAAGTAGTTTCCTTGTCCTTTGTTAATGGTTAATTTTTTTGCCTGGACTTTTCGGTTGGGTGATGTGGACATGTTCGATCTTCTGTTAAACTCAAGTTTTTGTAATGAATGGTTACCGTTTGTTACTGTTAATGCTAAATTTACTAAAACTTATTACCATAGGCTGGTTACCAACCTCATGGTGAGGTTGGGACCTGTTAGGACTTCCAGGCTGGTTACCAGCTCTGTGTTGGAGTTGGGGCCTGTTGATTTTCTTTCGTGGTTTTTGGTTTTTAAAATTGGCACAGGCTGAGGGTTTGTTGTGTGTTTTTTTTGCTGGTTGTCAGCACTCCTTGTGCTAGCTATGTTTGTTTGGGTCAGCCCCCAATTTTGGCTACTTTTTTGAAATCAAAAACATCAAATGCATTGGTTATTGGGTTACCTAAGGTTGAAGAGCATACCAAGATTTGTGAAGGATGTGCGAAAGGAAAGCATGCAAGGGAATCATTTCTGAAAGGGAATGCATGGAGGTCTCATCACCCACTTCAGCTTATTCATTCAGATATATGTGGTCCTATGCAAACACAAAGTTTGGGTAAGTCATCATATTTTATCACTTTTATTGATGATTACTCATGAATGTGTTGGGTTTATTTTTTGAAGACCAAAGATGAAGCTTTTGATACTTTCAAGCAGTTTAAAGCCCGTGTGGAGAATGAAAAAGGGAACACAATCAGGTGTTTGAGTACAGATCATGGAGGAGAATTTCGCTCAAAGGATTTTCAGAAATTTTTTGAGATAAATGGGATCAAAAGACAACTCACAACTGCATACACACCTCAACAGAATGGGGTGGCTGAGAGGAAGAACCGTACTGTGGTATAAATAGCAAGGAGTATGTTACAAACAAAGGGTTTGAACAACTCTTATTGGAGAGGTGCAGTTGCTACTGCAATCTATATCCTGAATAGAAGTCCTACAAGTGCCCTATAGAAGATGACCCCATATGAAGCATGGTATGAGAAAAAACCTAACATAAATCATCTCAAAGTTTTTGGTTGTTTGGCTTATGTTCATGTACCTACTCAAAATAGACAAAAGTTAGATCCTAAAAGTGAATCATGTATTTTTTTGGGTTATAGTGAGGAGAGCAAAGCTTACAGATTGTATAATCCAATTACTAATAGGGTTATTATCTCACGAGATGTGATTTTTGATGAAGGGGGAGTATATAGTAATCAAAAAGACCATATTGACAATTTCAATTCAGTTTTGAATGATGATATTATTGATAATAATAATAATAATAATAATCATGGGCAGACAGCCAATGACTCTATGCCAAGATCTCCATGTCCACCAAGTAGCCCCTCATCGATTCCAAGTGCAAGTTCATCTACTACAAGAAAGGTAAGAATATTAAGTGACATTTATCAGAGTTGTCAAAATCAAGCACATGAAGAAGATCCAATAGGTGAGACAGTAAATTTTGCATTACTTGCTAAAGCTGATTTTGAACTATCATGTTTTCAAGAAGCATGTAGTAATGTGGTTTGGAAGGAAGAAATGAAAGATGAGATTGATTCAATTCACGGGAATGAGACTTGGGATCTTGTAGATCTTCCACATGAGAAGAAAAATATTGGCACGAAATGGGTCTGCAAGATCAAATATAACAGTGATGGGAGTGTTGAAAGACACAAGGCAAGGTTGGTTGCTAAAGGTTTCAGTCAAAGGTATGGCATTGATTATGAAGAAACGTTTGCACCTGTAGGAAGACAAGAGACTATTAGGATGCTGGTTTCAATTACAGCTCAAAAGAAATGGAGCATTCATCACATGGATGTGAAAATTTCCTTCTTAAATGGGTACTTAGAAGAGGAAGTATATGTGGGACAGCCACAAGGTTTTGAGATTCAAGGAAAAGAAGATCTTGTCTACAAATTGAAGAAGGCTTTGTATGGCCTCAAGCAAGCACCACGAGCATGGTATGCAAGGATTGATGGTTATTTTCAGAAAAATGGCTTCCAAAGAAGTAAGAGTGAGCCTACCCTTTACTACAAACATGAAGGTAATGATATTATCATTGTAAGTTTGTATGTTGATGATTTATTATATATGGGTAGTTGTTCTAAGATGAAAGAGGAATTCAAAGTTTCTATGATGAATGAATTTGAGATGAAATATTTAGGTCCCATGAAATATTTTTTGGGAATGGAGGTTTATCAAAGTGAGAATGAAATTTTTGTTTGTCAAAAAAAGTATGCAAAGGATATGTTGAAGAAATTTGATATAGTTGATTGTAAACCTCTTTCCACTCCAATTGCTCATGGAGTTATATTGTGTAGAGATGACGGTGCTCAAATTGTTGATGAGACATCATACAAAAGTATTGTTGGGAGTTTGATGTTTTTAACTCACACTTGAGTCCTGATATTGCATATTCAGTTTCATTGATTTCAAGGTATATGACAAATCCATCAGAGATGCATATTGAGGCAGCTAAGAGAATTTTGAGGTATGTAAAAAATACTATAGATTTTGGTATTCACTACTCTTCTAAAAAATTTGAGCTTATTAGTTTTAGTGATTCAGACTGGGGAGGAAGTTTGGATGGCCAGAAATCTACATCTGATAATTGTTTTTCTTTGGGTTCTGGTTTAATCACATGGATTTCAAAGAAGGAAAGTATTGTTTCACTCTCTTCTACAGAAGCCGAATATGTTGCAGTTACTTCAGCTGGCACACAAGCTTTATGGCTCAAAAAACTTCTTGAAGAAATTGGTGAGATACAGGTTCAGCCTACTGTAATTTATTATGACAACATTAGTGCCATTAAATTGGCCAAAAATCTGGTCCATCACAACAGGAAAAATAATTTTGATTTAAAACAACATTTTATTAGAGATTTGGTACAAAATAAAGCGGTTTAATTGAAGTATATCAATACTAAGGAACAAATAGTGGATATCTTTACGAAGGTTGTTGCAAAAGATCAATTTTTGGCACTCAGAGATCAAATTGTTGGCCCTCTTAGCATCAAGGGGGAGTATGAAGATTGATGCATGCATTTTCATGATTTCCAAATCCCCATTCCACCGCTATTCTCAAATCACGATCAGTTCAGTTTTCTATTATTTGATTTTATAGTTTCATGCAAAACATAGGGGAGTTTATTATTCTTTAGTCATAGTAAGCATGTGTTAACATGCAGTTTTTAGTTTCAGTTATCTAGAATAAATAACATGATGTGCATGCATAGCATTCATTAGTTTTAGTTTATCTTGGTCATTCTTTGTTGTTTATTACTGCTGCTAGCATCATCATTCTTTGAAATTTGTAATTGGGAAGAAAAAGCCTTCTCATTAATGTTTGTAGAAGTATCCATCAATCTATCCTCATGTGACATGAGAGATCCAACTAGTTAATCATACTCCAAGGTTGACAAATCTTTTCTCTCTTCCAATATGATTGCTACATTGTTCCATCTTCGGGTTAAAGATCTTAACAACTTCTGTTACACATGCTCTTGGGTCATAGTTTCACCCAAAGTTGCCATTTATTAATCACATCCTTGTCTATCACACAAAAATCTCCCACATTCTCAGACTCATTCATTTTTAAATTCTCATACTCCCTTTTTAAGGTTTGTAGCTTGACAACCTTAATCTGATCATTGCCTTGGTAAGCATCTTTTAGAGTCTTCCAGGCCTCCTTTGTTGTCTGTGCATCAGAAATCCTAGGAAACAAGCTCTTATCAAGAGCCATCTAAATGTGATATAGAGCCATTGCATTCTTCTTTTTAGCTTCCTTCTTAATTCTCCTATCATTACCTTGAAGATTATCCCAGTTCGCAGGGTCCTCATAACCTGATTTAACAATTTCCCAATAATCTTTTCCAATCAAAATGGTCTTCATTTTGATTGACCAATATTGATAATCCGCTCCATTAAATTATGGAATGGGAAAATTACTTCCCATGATGATACCTTCAATAAGCCTTCAGCTCTGATGACAATTGTAGGATCTTAACAGCAGCAGCACATAGGATTAAATTCAGAAAAAAAGAACATTGTTTCCATAACAAAGTATGCTCTATTTTAGCAGAGAAAATAAAATGAATTTTATTGTTGCAGTAATAATCTATTACATATCTCACCTTTTAAAAGGTCTGCAACATTCGTAAACAACAAAGAATGACCAAGATAAACTAAAACTAATGAATGCTATGCATGCATAGCATGCCGTTTATTCTAGATAACTGAAACTAACAACTGCATGTTAACACACACTTACTATGACTAAAGAATAATAAACTCCACTAAGTTTTGCATGAAACTATAAAATCAAATAATAGAAAACTGAATTGATCGTGATTTGAGAATAGCGGTGCAATGGGGATTTGAAAATCATGCAAATGCATGCATCAATCTTCATTAAGTAGTATGCAAAACATTTTGAAGCTTCTAATTTAATTTGTCCAGTTCAAAAATAGAAAATAATTTGAGGACATGGCGGCTATTGTAGATACAGTAAAAGGAAATAGAATCTAATAGATTTATACGAGCATACCAGTTTCTTGGCAGTGTATAGGCTCAGAGCTCTGTGTCACGACTTGGGCTTATTTATAAGGGTATATCTTAAGTTTTATTACTATTTTTTTTAATGTAATTTCCAGCTTTTGAGAATCATACAAATTAGCAATATGAACTGCTATGATTTCCTTAAATTTGTGTTAGAAGAAAAATCCCTTTCTTCATTACCTATTGGTGACAAGAAGATTTTCCAAACTATAAAATTAAGAAACAAGATAAACAAGAGATGCACTGCAGCGAAGTTCTTGCCAAATGCTGGCAGGGCAGGACAGTTTTAAAAAATAGGGCACTTGATAAAACTTGAATGACTAGGCTACTAGGAAGTAATAAAAAATGTTGATATTAGTTTGGTATCACTTTGTAAGAAAAGTGGTGAGAAATTGATATGCTAAAGTAGGATATTTGGCACTGACAAAGGCTAATTGAATTATGGCACTGAGAAAGGCTAATTGAATCATAAAACTTGTTTGTAGTTTCTCCCAAAGCAAAAATAGAAATACAAGATTTAAATCATGCGTACAAGAGCCTTAGCATGCCTAGCTTGCAAACAGAGGGAGGAATCGTCCCTTTCAAGGTATTACTTGATAGATCCTTACAAAAATTAGAAAACTCAAGTTGCATTCATTCAAGGCATGCTTCAAACAAGGAAATACGATCTGAAGTGCATATTTTTAACAAAATCATAAGATGGGTTAGGTTAACCAAGTTTGGAGGAAATTCACCTTCTAGGTAGTTATCTGTGAGAGCTCAATATGGGAAAAGACTATTAGATTCAGAGTATGCAGTTACCATAAAAGGCCTTGATCCTACACCGAAGCTCTGGAACTAAAAAAGGTTGTATAGTGGTTGATAGAACATAAAACTTTTTTTTTTCACTTCACTATAAAAAAAATGATGATAGGTCACGATTCCTACCTACCTCTAATCGTTGTCAGCATTACACATAATTAATTGACATTGTAATAGAAAAATATTCAGTATTTTACTACTTTAACACAGTTTTTACTTCACAACTACGATAAATATGAAGTTTTGGTCTACCTGTAACAATTATTCAACTACCTTGTGAAGTGTGTATCACGATAATGAAACAATATGACTAATATCAGAAATGGAAAAATTCATTGTTTTATTTCATAAGAAGGGAAAGCACAAATTTTTCCCTGCTTCCATTAGGTTTTTGCCTTGAACATGTGGATTTAGTTATTAGTAAAGAGAATAGATAAAAGATAATCAACTTACAATGCTCACAACTCTTCCCAATTGTGGATAAATTCATGTAGCTTGTTTTCATGGGTGTCTGCTAGGTGTAAACTGCAAAATTTGGTATCTGACAAATTATACTGACAAGCAGCTCAAATTTCAATCACTAAGATTGCAGCACTCTCATGTTTTACAAATATCTAAATCTTCAACAACTTTCCCTGCTCCAGATAACATCTCTTATGCCTTCTCCCCAACCCATCTCCCCTTCCTGCACATAAACCAACATAGAGTACGAGCTACATTGGAAATTGAACATGCTTCAGAGGGGAGGATAGAACATATATACATACTAGCATTCATGCTCTGGATATATACACATCTCCAATATCATGTACTTTGACAAGAAATTTTATTGAGGGCAAAGTTACAGAAAGTGGAAAATTTATAGGCTAAAATTTAAATGTAGAACATTAAAAATTCATCCATCAAAATAAAGGAAAATCGGATTGCAGGCGTACATTGGAAAATGCATATAAGTGCTCAAAAACTAATATTTTGCACTTTCTCTACCGTGACAGTACTTCTGAACATATGTGTTTCTTTATTTTGCAAAAATCAACCCTCCTACGATTCAAAGAAATAAGGGCCTTTACATTTGAGTGCTACAACATGCTATACAATAAATTACACAACTAATGAATACCTGCAATTTTATAGTCACTAAACTAATGCAGAGCCTGTGGGCAAAACCAATACAAAATATTGAATAAATCAGTTTCTATAATACTAGTGGATGGTGTGATTTTATCTATAGTTCATCAAATAGTAATTGCTTCTATACTACTACTAGTTGTCTAACAATAATTGTTTCCATTTTTAGTACCAGTGGTATATTAAATTTAATTTCTGCCATTGCCACATTTTGTCAAATTTCATCAACATGGATGAAGCAGAAGGTCGTTCCCCTTTTGAAAAATTGGTCTAGGTATGAAACAAAATTTTAAGCAGTACTTTTAACAAAAAAAAATGACTCTAATTTTTTCCATATTAATCTTCAATAGAGAGAAATTGAATAATAAATTATGAGAGCTTTGAAATCATAGTATTTTAATACTAAAGTCAAACATCATTGTTAGCAACCATATTTATATTTGTAGGATTTAACTATTAGTATATTATAACTTGCTGGTAGAGATACTACTGCTCTAGCTCTTTCCTAATTCTTCTGGCTTATGTCCATGCACCCAAATTTAGATCAAAAGATAATCTTGGAATAACTCAGATACTGAAGTCAAAACACATGAATAACAACAACAATGATTCTTGTGACAAGATTGATATGGTTGGTTTAGAAGACTTGAGATGGATGAACTATTTGTAGGCAACAATATATGAATCTCTAATTCTTTATCCTCATGTCCCTGTAAGTTATAGACAATATATAGAAGACAACATCTTGCATGATGCAACCCATGTTAAGAAAGGCTCAAAGCGTGTTTATTTTATTTTATCCACAAATAGAATGGAGAGCCTGTGGGGAAAGTATGTTGTGGAATTCAAGCCTAAGAGATGGATTAATAACGAGGGTGTTTGTCTGAAAGAGTGTGATTATAAGTATCCTGTGTTTAATGTTGGTCCTAGGTTGTGCTTGGGGAGAGATCATGCTTATGTCAATATGAAGTTTAAGACTCCAACTGAGACTAGTAACTACTACTTTGCAGGAAAGCACAACCTTCTCATTAAGGTAGTGAGCTCTCATTTAGTAGGAAAATGTGCCTTCATGCAACTGGCCTGATTTCCAACTATCCAAATAAGTAATTATTTATACCTGTGCAGTCCACCAAGATCGTCGACATCTCCCCTCCATGCAAAAATTAACAAATCTAATAGCTGATTGTTCATTTCTATAGTCTCCTGCCCGAATAATGATCCCCAAAAATGAGCATCTCAAGACCCTTGTTCATCTTGCCCTGCCCCTATGGAGTCGTGCATTACACTGGGTTGGTTTCAGTGAAGCCATGTGCAAAACCAATTACATGGTGCGAAAATATTTTTTATCCACAATGTAGATAAAAAGTATGCAACTTCTACATTGCATACATTGAAAATAAAATTTTATGCAATGAATCCTGCAGTTTGATTGGCCAAACAATTAAACATTAATCAACGCAATAGTTCTCTGCCATGGCTGGAACTAACAAGCAAAGGATTCTACAAATTAGGGGTAATAATTCTCCTAATGGGAAAAACCCCCAAAGCAAAATAGAAACAAAGGTAGAAGACTTTGCAAAGCCTCACTATCTTGTAGAGTAAGCTATGATTCCTTATCTTGGGTATGATTGATAGCTGATATTATTCTTTTATCAGTTTGTAGCCTTATGAGGTCCCTGACAATGCTCTAACAGATTCCATTGATAATATCCTTAAATAAATCATTAAAACGCTAGAATGGCCTGGTTCATATGCAAACTAAGAACACCCAACTCTTTCTGGGCTAAACCAATCAATATATGGAAGGCAAAATTTGTCTCAAATTTATATGCATTGATTTTGTTCATGCATCTATTGACGGCTCAAAATTTATAACCATATTCGCTTAGGGCCCGTTTGGTTGGGGAATTGAAAAAAAATGCAAATCATGGTTATCTATACCCTGGTTATGCAAACCCCGGTTATGCTTTTTTGGGACTGTTTGGTTGCCCTGGAAGATGGATTTGTAAATCCACATTCCAACAATTAAATCGACGCAGTGCTC
>MU223511.1:1007163-1026293 GCA_018584345.1 Thuja plicata
CTAAACCTGGTTTTACTTGACAAATCCAGAATTGCAATTTAGAGAAACAAATAGCGGATTTGCAAAAACGAGAAGTGTCACTCCCAAAACCGGGAAGTGTCACTTCCAATTCCTGCAAACAAACGGGTCAGAATCTTGAAAGTGGGAAGTTTAAGATGGAGAAGCTTTCATAAAGTGAGTTGATTTTAGAGAGGAATCAAGGAAAGAGAAACAATTGATTTCTAACTTGGCATTCGTATCCATAAACATCATTTTCGCATGAACACATATTTTGGGGTCAAGTCTTAGCTAATGAAGCATTACATGAGAGAGTATCTACAGGAAGTAACTAGTTTATTTCTAAGGATTTTTTTCAAATATTATTATTTTTAAAATGGAAATATAAGGATGTTAAATTGTCACCTGAGAAAATAAATATGAAAGATGAGTATGCACGTAGTACACTAAGTTGAACAACGTCAATTAGTAAAGTGAAGAGATTGTAATTAATATTTTATTAGGGCATTCTAATGGAGATTAAAAGGCCAATAATTCTAATTCTTTAAATGTGCCCTTTTAGAAATTTATGTTCTTAAAATTTTAAGATTTTATGGCAATATATTTTCATTTTTTTAACATCTCCCATGTTAGATATGTAATCATTTTTGAAAATATTTTGACACGTATTGAATCTTTTGTAATCATTAGATTTTAGTTTTGAGTATCCTTTTTAAAATATTTTGGCATAAATATATTAAAAATTTTAAAAGAAGGTGTTCAAATATATAATAATCATTATTGAAAGGTCAAGGGTTGTATGAATAATAATGCACCTTTTTCTAAATTTGCATTATCTAGAGTAGAAGACTTCTACTAAAAATTTTTTGTCTTTTATTTTGTTATAATTTCGTGCTTAATTGTATAACTCTTCATCTCCAAATTTTTACACATTTTGAATCTAGTGAAAAGATTAGATTTTGGTTCTAACCCTTCTTTCTTTTTTAAGTGTTTTGAGAAAATTACATTAAAAAATTAGGTATAAATAAGGTGTCAACATGCATAACAAGTGTAATTAGAAGGTCAAGGTTTCTATTCAAATCTTAAAATACCTTTTTAACAAAGTCACGACCTTTAAAGTATGAGTCTATCACTATAATCTCTTTTCTATCTTGTTTTTATTTTCTATATATTTTCAATTAGGTAAATAACCATTCATTTTAAGTTTTGGTAGATATTGTGTCTATTGAAAGGGTTATATTTTGTTTTTTATTCCCTTTTTAAAACTATTTTGAGAAAAAATGCAATGAATTTTATTCTTCTTAATGCATTATATTTCAATTCACATTATCTAAATGTGTCTTTCACTAAAAAAAATTAATATGTATTTAAATATTTTTTCCTATAGATCTCCAATTAGGTATGTAACCACTCATTTTAAAATATGACACACTTTGAGCCTCTGCAAAGATTTAGATGTTGGAAGTGAGTAAATGATCATTGAAAATTGAAACTAACTCTAGAGAAGTTAATACCTTTTAAAATAAAGGTAGGTGTAAAATTGCTAATTTTTCAATCATATATATTTAGGATTTGAGTTTAAATGGTTAAAGTGGATTTTTATTATGTACTTTAAAGTTTAAATTTTCAAACTAACATCTAGGTATTGATATTTTGTCTTCCATTGTTTATTTTTTCGTCAAAAGACTTATATGTTCTTATCTAAATGTAAATTATATTAGAGAACTAGTTATTATATTATTCCTAAAAACTTAATTATATTACTACTTGCAAATATCTATATTTCCTCTTGACATTTTTTTGTCATCAAGTTTTCTCACATTACCACTTTCTAAACTAATTAAATAAATCTTATTAATTAATTTTAATCCTTCTGCCAATATTGTAACCATTTATTTTAATATATGGCACACTTTGAGCCTCTACAAAGATTTAGATGTTGGAAGTGAGTAAATGATCATTGAAAATTGAAAGTAACTCTAGAGAAGTTAATACCTTTTAAAATAAAGGTAGGTGTAAAATTGCTAATTTTTCAATCATATATATTTGGGAGTTGAGTTTAAATGGTTAAATTGGATTTTTATTATGTACTTTAAAATTTAAATTTTCAAACTAACATCTAAGTATTGATATTTTGTCTTCCATCATTTTTTTTTCCATCGCAAGACTTTTATGTTCTTATCTAAATGTAAATTATATTAGAGAACTAGTTATTATATTATTCTTAAAAACTTAAATATATTACTACTTATAGACATCTATATTTCCTCTTGACATTTTTTTGTCATCAAGTCTTCTCACATCACAACTTTCTAAATTAATTAAATAAATCTTATTAATTAATTGTAATCCTTCTGCCAATATTAGTTAGATAATTGAATAAATTAATTAATTGACCAAACCTTCCTTCTAACATTAATTAAATAAATCAGTTCTATTTATTCAAATTATTTTGTATTTAAAATAGTATGCCAAAGGAAAGAAAATACATTATAGTAAGATCAAATTATTACATATGTGTCATGCAAGGTCAACTAATGAGAGTAATTACATTATGAAATATGCATATGATAATGTATCGTAACCCTATAATCTAATATTGGAAGTTCATCTTATAAACATGGCCTATAACATAATACTATAGCTACATCCTATGGAATACATTCTCTTAGCCTAGTAATAGACCATGCAGGGTCACCATTGATAATAAGCTTACTCTAAGATCTTATAAATATGACATAATTTTACATACAAAGAAGGTCATGTGCATATTGTGCTATGTCTGTCATATATAATTTTTAAAAAATAAAAAGTACATGCACAGAAGGTAAGTTAACAAATGAATCATGTTAGAAATTCATATGCTAAACATACTAGTCTAGGCCCCTCCACCAAATTGGTGGATCTATTTGAAAATATCAACATTTGATCACATGGTCAATGCACAAAGATGGTGTGCAAAGAAGTGGCCACCATGTCAAAAAAATTCAACAAATCAATAACCTGATTAGGTTATTTAAAAAATGAAAAAACCAGACCAATTTATGGCTTGGTAAATACCAAGCCTGACTTTTACGAAACCCAATCATGAAATCTGATTGGGCTTTTAAAACACTAAAACAGACATATAGCCTTAGAAAACCTAAGAAAAATTATCAAGCCTACATTTCAAACCTCATTTAAATTTTAGCTTTTCGGTCTTGGAGTACTAAGAGGAGGAAAAAATGATTAGAACCCAATAGGTTTCATAAAACCTTGCACTTTTTGAGTGTTTCCAATTGAATTCACAATGTTGCATCGTCAGATAGGTAAGAAGTCTATTTTTTAATGTTTTTGTTTCATATTGAATTGTAATAGGGATTTTAAAATTAAACTTTTTACTAATTTCATGTCAGAATCTTAAAACATTTACCGACAATAAAATACACAACAACAACAACATGTTCTGAAATATTAAAAAAACACCACCAAAAACACTAGTTGCTAGAATTTTCATCATAAATCTCATTAGTCCATCAGTAGATGTTTAAATAATTTCAAATAAAAAATCACATCTCTAATTATGCAATTTAAACCATTATATAAAATTTCATGAAAGAGGGATGTAACACTTTATTCCTGATGCAGAGGATGAGTTCAACTCAACACAAATGTTTCATATTTTAGGAAAATGGGCTCATGACTCCCTCACAACCCACACAATCAATCACATTAGACAAGGTAACTTTGCAAAAGTTAATCTCTAATCTATCATGACTGTAAAAACATATGTACTCATGGCAGCTTTGGGATTTTCATCAAACCCATATCCAACTCTTACAAACCCAAGTTTCCCTTCACAATGACACTATGTCTCATATGACTACAACATAAATAAAAATCTCAATTGTTCACAAGCTACTACTAACTTTGGGAACATTTTAAACCAAGAAATTACAACATATGGACACCCTTGATAACCCTTAAAATCACTAGTTATTCCAGTTGTTATGTCGTTCACATAAAAAGGTCTAAACTCTAATAGCCATCATGGATGACATCTCTAGCCTTAACTTCTCAAATAGATCAATTCTTCTCAAGATGAGAAGATTTCTAAATACCCTTTTGGACCACACACAACATACCCAAACCAAGGGTGTGGATGTTTTGGAATAAGAGATTCAAATTAGGACTATGAACATTGCCCAAAGGCCTAAATAGGCCACCTTTACAAATTATCTATAAAGATTATTGAATCCTAATCAGAAATTCACACTCCAAACATTGCAATAGGCCTCAAGTAGAATAAATCAATATTTTCCATGATTTGTATAGTTCATTCTTCCTCTATTTTATAAACCCTCATCACTGTACTATAAACTATGTCAAAATACATAGATCATCTGCCTAGGGTATCATTATAATGCCCAAAAATATTGTTCTTCTTTCCTGCAAGCACCAGAATCATGAACGAAACCCTCCAAGATATCAACCTACCAAGATGGAGGGAGTTTCATCAGTGAGAAAGGCCACAAAAGTCAATTTTGGTCTCAAATCCTCATAATCATGGGTTGCAAACCCTGCTATGGAAAGAAAAGGAATAACTCACTTCAATCTCCATAAAAATCTATGATACTTGATTCAAATAAAAGATAAATCATATCTCTACTTTTTACAATACATTATATCATTTTAGAACTCTTGACAAGGTCGTGCCAAGCACTCTGACAGTAATAAAACATTAAATTTTTTAGAACAAACAATATATTATTGGTTTTCTTTATGCACAATGTCATCAATCCGGCCACCAACCTATAACTTGAACATCCAAAGGCCTTTTACATCATTTCATAATAGTTAAATATAAACTTTTAAACTTATTGACTATTGGAATTCCCTCTTTTTTTATTTTTTATTTTTTGCAATTTTGCCTTATGACAATATTTCACAACTTTTTGACAATTTGTACAACTCATTCAAAAACTTACCCAATTGACCCTTCAACATGACAAATGGCCTTCTTAGGCCTCATTACATCAAATGAACATTCCAAAACCCACAAATATGAAGTTAAACACCTATGACAACTTGGTTGGAAGAAATGTTGCTTGACAACTTTTCTTGCAACTTGAAAAATTTTTAAAATGTGACAATATTATTGGAATAATAGAAAGGTGTGTACTGAAAGGGGAGGGGTGAATCAATACCCTTAAAAAAATTTCAAACAATTCTTTGTAAACAAAAACTATAATAATCGACTATGTAGATTGCTTTCACCATACATGTAATGTTTTTGCTGAAATATAAATGCATGTAATCAAAATAATAAAACATTCATGAAAATTAAGTACACATAAAACATGTATTTTGGTATCGTAGAAAACCCTTGTTAGAAGGTGAAAACTACGGCGGGGATGAGACCCACAAAGCGTCACTACTGCAGTAATAAAGTAGCATGTTAGAGCGTACAAAGATTGATCACTTATGGTGACTTTACCCTGTTAGGAGTAACAATACGATCGATTAGATCTACCTCATGTGAGGATTTTGCAACACAATGTATGTGTGCACTTTGTTAACATATTTAGGCAAAGACGGTTAAGTCTACTCTGTTAACAAGTTTTGGGGTCTATTACAATTGTTAGAGAGTAACAAAATTTGTGATTTGAACAAATACAATCTAAAAATTGTGGATAATAGATCCTTTAAGTATAATAAACTTATCACCTTGTTGTGACTGATAATACCTTCTATACTACTTGGTAGCCTTGTCTTTGTTCAGAAAATTGAATGATTCAATAATGTCCTTGTGCTAAAACCCTTGTCTGATCTCCTGATCTCCTTAGTGCGGCGGCTACTTGATCATACTTCAATCATCATACACTACAAAATGATATCTTATCCTTACATATATAAAACCTCTTGACCTAATTAGGGTTTTACAATATCTTAGAAAACCTAAGATCAACGGTGTACAAAATTTACCTTGTTCATCTATAGATAGGAGATAAAAAAAAAATTAATGATTGCATTTGTAATTAATGTCCTCCTTGATCATTGTAAACCATTATCTAGCTTGAAAAAAATTTGTTACCTTAATTGATGTGCCAATACAAAATTTTATGTAATCGCTTGTTTACTTGGTAAATAGTGTCTCTTGGTGTACCTCGATGCTCGGTGTATACTGTTGCGCGGTAAGTTTGTTGCTCATTGATCACTACACTTCATTAACTTTGCACTCGGTTTATCATTACCGACTAGTCTGTCTTTGACTATGTTACCGACTGGAAATTTGAATACTTGAATACTAATGACAACCTTTAAACTCATATGGAGTAACATTATCCCCCTTTGACATTAGTATCAAACACTTATATATGTATTATACACAGTGATTCCTCCTTTGTACATGCTCTTGGTATGCATAGATATATTATGCATATGTTTCCCCCTTTTTTGAAATTAATGACAAAAAAGAAATAGCTTACAACTTGTCAAAAATGGTGGTATGGGTCTTCTGGAGATTGTACATTAGTGTCTCCCATTCCTCTTTTAAGTGCTCAAGGTTCAACCGTTCCAAGTTCAGTTGAGCATGCATATCATATATGCTCTCTGTAACTGATAGTTCTGGGGTGACAATCAAAGATTTTTCCATTGTCACATGTTTCTGCATCAATGTAAAATGCGGTAGTAACATAGCATGAAGTTCAGTTACCTCTCCTCTTATCTTTTTCTCTTCCTTCTTTAAGTCAAGTCTCAACCATCGTATTTGTATAACCTTGGAGTAATGCATTTGAAATACATGTTACTGGGTTGTAAGACGATTTGCACTATCTTTTAGATCATCATCTAATTTCTTCAAGTAAACTTAGTAGTGAAGTGATCTAGTGTGCATAACTTCTGCAGAATTGTAAGTGCATGAGTAATAATAGTTTCTAATGTTGTTATATATTCTTAGAGTGTTACCTTAGTAACTATCACTTCTTGGCTGATCTTTTCAGTAATCTTGTACTAAATCTTCTTTTCTTCTCTTTCTTCTATCTTCTGCTTGAAATCAATATTTGGTCCATTTATTGCCTCGATGAGAAGTGCAAGTTGATCAATGATTGGGGAAGATTAATTTATGTTCACATCAGGAAAAACTTGCAGTAAGATCTCCTTTGCTACTTCTAGCACCCTTGCATTCTTGTGTTCTAACCTCAACTTATCTTGAGTTGTTTTTCGAGTGCGTAGTTCTCCATATTTTCTAAGTGTTTCTCGAGTTGAGAAGAGTATTTAATCTTTTTATATTCCTCAATCCCATAAAATTGAGAACTGTAAAAGGTGTTTGGGTCAATGAGTAGCATGAGAGTAGTGTTTTTGTAAGTTTCTCTGCATCATATTGGTATCAGAGATGGAATATGTGGGATGTGTTGATAGAGCGTTGAGGGAGGAAATATACATCAAGTGTAGTATGTGGGTGGATCACTAAGGGAGGAAATCCACATACTTGTGTAGTTGTGTAGGTTGAGGAGATAACCTGCTTGTTGTACAAAAGACTAGGTAGAGTGGAGAGAAACCAAGGTGGGGAAAAAGGATGAAGATGACACCAGCAGAGAGACTTTGTATAGGCATTGTGGGAATACTTGAGAGCCAATGAATCAATGAGGAAGAAATAAGAAAAGAGAAGGAAAGAGGAGGAAATGAGGCAAAGGGAGATACAAGAGATAACAGAAAGGCTAGAGGACTTGGAGAGAATGATTGAGGAGCAACAATCAAGTAGGCACTTACAGGTTATGAAGAATATTGTATGGCCTATTCGAAGGCTAATATAGAGAAGGTTTGTGAGGAACAAGAACCATTGATGGAAGAGGGTAATGAATAGACTAAGGAAGGAAAGGAAGAGTGTGAAAATGCCACAAATAATGAAGATGAAACTTATTTGCGGATGGTGTATGCAGCCATTAAGGAAGAGTGGAGAAGAAATGGTGAACTGTAACTAATGGAGGTAACCAGTACTAAAAGAAGAGGTGTATGGTGATGGTTTTCATGTTGTCGATGAATAAATGACTAAAATAAATCAGATATAGGAAGAGTTGGATGCCAGATGGAGAGAGTTTCCAAGAAGACAAGAAAAGGAGAACCTTGCTCACATGCATGTTTTTGGTACTAATAAACTTGTTTTTATTCATGAAGTTGTTTTTATTATTTTGTTGCAGGATCCAATGAAGACAAGGTGAAAAGGGTGCGAAAAAAATTTCCACAGGCCCATATGCTTGGGCACAAGGAGTGGTAAACTGAGAGTGACGATGAAGGATAAAGGAACAAGGCAAGGTACACCTATCAAGTACCTAGTTGACTAGAAAGGACAACTAGGTTGAAAAACTAATGGAGAACAATTGGAAGACTTGACAGATGTTGGAGGAGCATGAAGGTTGTTCTTTTCCACTTCCAAGGGACTTGGAAGCCTTTTTAGAGGGGGAATATGGTGTAGGAGAACCAGGAGCACAATGAAGAAATATGATCAATTTTAGGGTAAATCTTGTAATAAGGCCATTTGTTTTATTTTCATAGTTAGGAGATTTTTTTACATGATTTGGATTGCAAATGTAAGGCCTGTGAGCCATAATGTAGCCATTTGGCTCAAGAAGACATGTTCATCAACAATAGGTCAAAGGTGGTTAAACCAGTCAAATAGGTGACAATGGCATGTAAATATAATTTTTAGTTCATTTGAGTCATATTGGTCCTATTTCAGATGTAATAAGGGTCTTTGGGGTTAAAGTGTCAAAATGCAATAATGTTGCAAAAGTTGTTGATAAATTTTCCAACATTTGCAATAACAAGTTGCTAATTAGGGAGTAACGTCTAAATTAGTTCAAATATTGTTGGAACAGATGAGAAATAATTTTTAAATATTTAAATATCCCTCTTTGGGTCGAGGAAAGATAACCATTAGAGTTTGGATGAAGATCTCAATAAAAATCATTGCATTTTACTAAAAATTCTTGTATAAGTCATGTGGCAAGAAAAATAGATGACGTGTTTTGATTGCTAACCAATTTGGAGACAAAGTTTGATCATTTACCTTCCATTTTAGTCAAATTTTGTGTTCGACCGTGACTCATAAAATGAGATCCATCCATTTTATTCAAAATATTCATGAAACCCTCACTATTAAGGGTTTGGATACAAATTGTTTGATATGTCCATGTTTAACACTTAGAAAATTATGCATTTGTGGATTTTGATAGTGCATTGAGGTGCCTATTTTTTTCAATTTTTTGAGTTCAAACCATGGTGTATTGGAAGATATATTGCAATCCTTAGTGTGATGATTCATTAGAATTTAGTGAATGTGACTATAATTTTATAACTGTCTTGATAAAAAGTTGTCAAGTGAATGGTGTTTGAATTTAAAGAATTCATAAGCCAAGATCATCTACATGCAAAATAACCTATTACAAAAGAAATACTTGGAGACAAAAAAGTTCTAAAAGACAAAATATTTATTCAAAGAGGGAATACAAAATACAAAGAGATCAAACCTTATGTAGGTGATTGAAACCCTAAAAGGGAAACCCTAAAGGGGAAAAATATAGGTTGCATAATAAAATTTAATTAAAGAATTAATTAGTATATGCCTAATGTTTAGCTTACGTAAAAGAGAGATAATAAGTGACTTAATGATTAAATAAATATGATTTAATTAATAAGTGGAATCACTTTATTACTCTAACACCCCCCTTAGGATAAACTTAGGGAGAAGATAAAAACCTACAAACAGCTACTGAAAGCAGGAAATGGGTCCCGACAACAAGGCCTAATTAGGTACCCAAGTACAAAAATCTATGTAAAGAGGAGAAAAGCATAAAGCCCAGTGGGAGAAACCCTCTCCAAAAAGAGATGAAGCCTAGTGAAAGACTAAAGAAGCCTCCAAACAAGAGAATGTCCCAAAAAATAGGAATAGAGAAAGAACATGTAGTACACCTCTGAAGCATGAAGCTGCAAACACTGTCAAAAAAAACTACTAGAACCTCCACTGTAATAGAACATGATCAAGTAGAGAAGACTGTAAACAAAGCCTGAAGAGATGACCAATTGAAGATGGAAGAGTGCCTCCAAAATAGGAATGAAAGAAGAGTGTCCATATGGTAAATGATCCATCTCACCGAAATGCATAGGTACCAGCCATTACATCCACCTAGTGCATAGGAAAAAATATTGAATACATAGATCACTCCATCAAACCAAGGAAGCATTAGAACCAATAGGAGATACCCCCCATAATGGTGAGCAGGGAGAGGCATGACAGGTATAGTAAAATAGACTGCCAAGAAATGCTACATGATGAAGAACGCATAAGCACTAATAAAGGATGGTATCACGGAAGGAACACTCACTTGACACACATAATGAGGCTAATGTCATGGAAGGAACACTCACTTGACAAAGGTAGATGGAAAGCAAAGCAAACATAAAACCTGACATGGCACTTTATAATATAGTGCGAGTACAATAAAGCACAAATTGTGCAGGATCCTAAATATGCATCAGATGGCACTTTATCTCATTGTGTTTGTAAAAGAAAGCTACAGAAAAATATGTATACAATATTCAAAAAGGAAACGATCCCAGGACCTGAAACATCCAAAATATCCACTAGAATGCTAAAAATCAAAGTTTTGAATAAAATATACTTGGAGAAGATTCTGGTAGTGAGACTCATAAAAGAAGAAGGAGAATGGAATCAACTTTCCGACGCCATGTTGAAGTCAAAAAATAGAGTCTAGAGAAGAATGATAGAGCAACCAAAGTGCAAAATGGAACCCTGACTTTGGCTAGAAACAAACCCTGCAAGATGAAAAAATCAAAAAACCAAACCTAGAAAACCAGGTCAGGCTTGGAACCATCTTTCCGATGATATCTAGTTTACCAAAAAATGATATTGTATACACAATATATGAGCAAAAAACCACAATGTGCTCATTATGAAAAAAAGGCAAGCTATACAACAGGTTTCTGGCTGTCAAATTTAACCCAGATCTCATACCTGCGATTGCTGACATCAACAACACGGATACCGAGGTGACATGAAAACCAAGATATTTTTTTTGCTTATTTTTTACATGCAAAAAATAGAAAAAAAAAACATTTTCCTCTCTCCTCGATGCAACACCAGGCATGCATTTTAAGACAGCATCAAAATTGAGGCAGCGTCAAAACCGAGGTGGATTTTAGCCTCGTAAAATGTGTCAAGGGGTTGCACATGCAAAATAGGGCCCAAATTTCAACTTTGTCCAAATAGGACATGCCTTATATGAAAATGGGGGTTTTGGGGCATTCCAAATGCAAACCAAATGTCAGTTTTTGCCCACAGTTCTCTGAAAAATAAATCCTCCCAAAATCCACACAAAAATGCAAAAAAAAACTTGAAACCCTCGGAGCTCCAAAAACTTCAAAAACTTAGGAACGTGCAGCAACAACAAGGCTCTGATACCATGTTAGAATTCAAAGAATTCATAAGCCAAGATCATCTGCATGCAAAATAATATGTTACAAAAGCAAATCTTTGAGACAAAATATTAATTCAGAAAGGGAATCCAAAATACAAAGAGATCAAACCTTATGAAGGTGATGGAAACCCCAAAGGGGAAAAATCTAGGTTGCATAGTAATATTTAATAAAACAATTAATTATTATATGCCTAAAGTTTTGCTTAAGTAATTTAGACAGATAATAAATGACTTAATAATTAAATCACTATGATTTAATTAATAAGTGGAATCACTTTGTTACTCTAACAAATGGTTTTAATGTTGCACATGATTGAAGAAGGTTAAGGAAGGTCTAAACATCACTCTAATAACTTGGATCAAGAATTCTACACTGCCTTTTTGGGATCAAATCACTAAAATACAGTCATATTTTCTCTATAAAAGTAAACAATTAATTTTGTTAAGTATTGCTTCTTGTGAATTTTAGCAAAGGATGAAAGTGACATAATCATTTTGTAAAGGATCCAACTTACCCTTCTCATGCTTTAGATCATTGTTTTAAATGATTCTTAAAAAAATTTTGCATCGTGATAGTCATAGGTGTTTGACTCTGTGACAAGGACATTGTAAACCTTTTGGGTTTCAATACCATAATGTTTGATGGACCATATTATTATTAAAATAATTGTGTGCAAGTTATCATAATAATACTCATTTTTTCCTCAAGTATATATTACATATTTGAATCTACTCAACAGTTTCCATGCTATACAAAAACGTTGGTAACATCATTTATCGTCAACATTTAACTGCCTCAATCAAATCAGATTGACTTTACCATTGGTGATCATTATGTTTGTAGTCTCTTGGGGTTTGGATGCTTAGTCACGATTCTTACATGTCTCATTTCTATTGGTCATAGTTCCCAAGGATTTATTTGTTAATTTTCGGTCATCAAATACAGTGTCAGAGTAGGGACAATCCTATCATGATGACATCATAGCCTATGGGATGGTATAGATAGAAATTCATATTTCAAAGTATGTTAAGGTATCAAGAGTGTATGGTAATTACCCTTCAATAATTGATAAGTGTTGTCATGATTCCTATTCTATATGAGAACCAAGGGAAGTTATTTATGACAGGAATGAGTAAAGGGGAATGGTTGGGTGTTATGTCAGCAAGTTCTTGATGTGATTAGGAGTTTGGGAAATGCATCTTGAAGTGATTGTGAGGAGAGTTGTTAAACATATCCAGTAGATGACTTTTTTTTTGTGGTTGGTGGTTGGTTATTGAAATGTGGAGTCCCCATTTAAGTGAAGGAGTTGGGGGTTGTCAAATGTGTTGGGTGTTTGGTAGTTTTCCTTAAGAGTTGATTAGAGATGTTGTTGTGGGATAATTGTATAACTTGGTAAGAAGATTTTGAAAGGGTTTCATACAGGGTGTAGGAGTTATGGTCATAAAATAGGAGAGAGAATTTACTGATTGTTAAAGGATATGTTGAAGGACATTTGTGAGTCCTTGTTGGTAAAAAATGAGGGAGTGTTTGTGTTGAAATTTGGGAGAATATTTTGATGGGGATGGTTAATTGTCAAATTGAAAAGTATCTTTAATATAGTTAGATGCCTAAATCCCATCAAATTAGGAGCCTTCAAATGTCTTTGGGTCAATGAGTAACCTAAGAGTAGTATTTTTGTAAGATTCTCTGCATCAATATGTCAAGTAATATAGTAGAATTTTATTATACTAGTAGTATGAAAAATTAATTATTCCTACAATTTTTTAAATCAACTACCATATTACACATCTTAAATTTACAATAATTAGATACATTGAGTTTCTTGTTACATTAGTTATCATTTTCATATTGAAGGTAAGAAAGAAATGAAATCATGTAAGATTATTGTTTGACTATAATTATATAATGTGTATGATGTCTTATGTAAGATTATATTTTTCTCACTCATTTTTATTCTAGTCATTATAATCAAGTATCCTTATAGGCATCAAATGGGTACACTAAATAGGTTCATGGAAGGTTAATTTAGATAAAAAGGGTCCATTCTTTTGCATACATTTATGGGGTATATGAGGTAAATTAGTAGGTCATATAAAAAAAATTATTTGTGGTAACAAAGGTCTCAATAGAGAAATGGTAGCTTCAAATGAACTATGCATCCACTTACATGGATTAAAACATGAATTGAAAAAAACATTGTAATTGCAAATATAAAATTAGGCTCCATTACTAATTTATGCTTATTTTATGTTTAGAATAGGGAGAGAGGAAGAGAAAGAGAGAGAGATGGATAGAAAGAGAGAGATAAAGGGATGGACAACAAGAGAGAGGTGGGGTAGGTGATATAGATAGAGAGGAAAATAGAGATGGAGAGGAAGATTGAGATGGAGAAGGATATTTATATGGAGGAAAGGAGATGTAGATATAAATAGGTATATATGAGAAAGAGATGGATATAGATGGAAGAGACAAATATATAGAGTGGGAGATAGAAAGTATGCATGTTAAAATTAGAGATTAAAATAATATAAATTGGTAATATTGGATACCATTGAGTTGTTTGTTTCAATTCAATTAATGTGATTAAAAGGTCAAGAAATGTGATGGAACACTTTCTATCTAATGTTTCTATCAGACCTAACGAAGGACCACTTTGGTAGACCTATCGAAGGTGGAGGTCAAGGTAAGGCCCTCAATCCCAAACAATACATGTAATTGGAAAATATTTGATGGTGATGATGATAAGGATTTCATCAAAATTTTATAGTGCATGATTATGAAGATCAAGAAATTTATATTTTTATAAATTTATAGTTGTGGATGGGAAAGAAACGTTGTTTATAAATTGGTTCATTCAACTCAAAAAAATAAGATCCCAAAATGTTTAATTTCTTTAGAAGGGCTATTTGATAATAAGTTACAAAGTTTTCTCCAACAAAGAGTCTGAGCAATAGAACTTTGGTTTTACAACACATTGGGTTACATTTATATATGTGAGGATTCCTTTTGGACTTACACATTTTGGAGCTAAATTGAAAAAAGAGAAATGAAAATTTCATTTGTAGATTTTGTTGGCTCTATTATGGTTATGTATCAAGATGATTTCACTACTTACTCCAAGAAAGTTGAGGATCATTGCATGCATTTAGAAAATATTTTTGTTAGATCTTTGGATCGTGTCATATCACTCAAGTGAAAGAAATGTGCATTTGATGTGACTAAATTTAAGCTTCTTGGACATATTTTATCTAAGGATAGAATCATAATTGATCTTCAGAGGTTTGCAACCATTTACATGGTTCTAATTACTAGGACTATTCAAGGAAGGTAGTCATTTATTTTCTTGGTAGATTTTATGAGGATATTTATTACAAATTTTATAGAAATTATTAAAGCTATAATAAATATGTTTAGAAAAGTTTAATTAGACTCATGGGGATACGAGGTTGTAGAAGATGCCTGATACTAAGTGACAACCTCTATGTATAAAATCCTCTAACAAGGTCGCACTTAACAGTTTGTTTGTAACCTTTAACAGGGTTGGCTCCTAACATGACTCACTTCAGAAGAGTGAAAATTTGGGGTACCAGTCCCAGTATTTTTTCCCTTAACAGGGTTTCCATGTTAAAAATTCATGTGTTATGTGTGTATGATTCATTTCTTTACTATTTTATATCTAACATATTAGTTAAGACTGGATTGATTGGTATACACTACTTATTTACTGAGTTTTGGTAAATAGTTATACTGCTTATTGGTAATCAAGGAGAATAAGGATAGACAAGGAAAACTGACAGACAGTTAACCATTATAAGTATTTCATGGGATGCATCTTGTAGGGACTTAATAATCTGAGGTTTATTTGATTGGTGGTTAATGTTTGAAGGATAAATTTTGAGGCCATTGATTCACCCCCCCCCCCCCCCCCCCCCTCAGTTATTACTAACAATTGGTATCACACCTTGTGTTCTTAGAAAGGACGGTTTCAAGACCTAAGTCAAGATCAAAAGATGAAAAGATGAGATGTGCCCAAGTTAAACAAAGATAATTTTTCTTCATGGAAAAGAAGGATAGGACTCCACTTATCAGGTATTGGTAATGATGTTATTCAATTCCTAGATATTGAATATGTGTTCCCTATAGGAGTATTAACAGTAGATCAATTGAGAGAGAAGCATGAGAATAACTACATGGTTATAGAGCTTTCTTCCTCACTCTCTGATGTTGAATTTGAAGATGTCAAGGATGGAAAAATTGCAAAGAAGATGTAGGACACATTGAAGCTTATACATGGAGGTGATACAAATTTTCTGAGAGCCAAGGCAGAAATCCTTAGAGGAAAATTTGATGATCTCAAAATGAAAGAAGGAGAAAACATCACACAGAACAACACAAGGATAAAAGAAGTAGTCAATGCTATACAAGGAGTTGGAGGTACACTTGAAGAGGAGACAGTGGTAAGTAAAATCTTAAGAACCTTACTGCTTGTATATGCTATTAGAGTTTCTGCCATTCAAGAAATAAGAGAAGTAGCAAACAATATAGTTACTCTTGATAGTTTAATTGGTAGACTGATTGCATTTGAGATTAATAATTTTGATAATAGTGTCTTACCAAACTTAGAGTCTACATTTAAGTCTTCTATGAGAATAAGCAAATCAATTCATAGACACACATCTAGAAGAGATAGTGAAAGTGAAAGTGAAGAAGAAGATCTAGATGAAATAGAAGCATTATGGCTAGAAGAATGCAGAGAGGCAAAGGTAAATACAAAGGCAAGTTACCACTTGTATGCTTTAATTGTAAAGAGATTGGACACTTTGCTGCAAGATGTCCTAACAGAGGAAAAGATGACAAAAGTAATGACAGATCTTTTGAGAAGAAAAATGACAGAGGTGACAACAAAGATTACAAAGTTTACTGAAAATCAGAAAGAAGAGATACCTGAGACTACAAGGACAAAGGCAAGAAGGCTAGCTACCTAGCTCCTTGCAAAGATGAAGATACTGACATCAAACCTGATGAAGACATCAAGATGGTATTTGTAGATGTAAAAGATGATTCAGATGATGATGAAGAAAGGTATGTAGAAACAGCTCTCATATCTAAAATTAGCAAAAATGATTTTTGGATCATAGATAGTGGCTGCACTCATCATATGACCGGTGATAAGCAAAATTTTGAAACTTTTGAATACTACAAGGGTGGATCAGTAAGAATGGGAAATGACACACCTTGTCCAGTTGAAGGTAGAGGAACAATAATGTTGAATAACTAGATAAAATGTGATAATGCTTATTGGGTAAATGGATTGAATTATAATCTATTGAGTGTTTCTCAGTTGAATAATCTAGGTCACAAAGTTGCATTTGAAAACAAGAAGGCAAAGATCTTCAACAAATCTAGAAATCTAATTGGTACCAGTGAACAAATTAAAGGTAACTTATTCTATCTAAATGATACTAAAACCACTTGCTTAATGACTAGAAATGAAGACATATGGTTGTGGTACAAGATATTGTGTCATGTGAATTTTGACAACATGATGAAAATAAATAGAAGGAGAAATGTAAGAGGCTTACCGACAATGACAAAACCAGACAACATCATGTGCAAGAATTGTCAAAAAGGTAAAATGACTAAGTCTAGTTTCAAAAGTAAAACCCATACATCTGATGACATTCTAGAATTATTCCATACTGATTTATTTTGACCAATGAGGACAAAGAGTTATTATGGAGATAGATATTTTATTCTCTTTGTTGATGATTACTCTAGAATGATTATAGTCATGTTTCTAAAAGATAAATCTGAAGCATTCAAGATTTTTAAATGGTATAAGGCTATGGTAGAGAAACAAATTGGTAAGGATCTTAAATGCTTGAGGTCAGATAGAGGAGGAGAATTTATATCAAATGAATTCACTAATTTTTGTAATGAGCATGGTATAAAAAGACAGGTTTCTGCACCAAGAACACCACAGCAAAATGGGATTGCTGAGAGAAGAAACATATCAATAGTTGATTGTGCTAGAACACTGATGATAGAAAAAAGAATCACCCAAATCTTCTAGAGGGAAGTTGTTATCACAACTGTTTATACATTGAATAGAGTACAATTGAAGAAAGACACAAAGAAGACACCTTATGAGCTATGGTATGGTAAAACACCCAATGTAAGTTACTTCAAAAAGTTTGGTAGTCAATGTTATGTCTTAAAGGATGATATAAATGGAAAGCTTGACGCCAAAAGTGATGAAGGTATTTTTCTAGGGTATTCCACCAAGAGAAAAGCTTATAAATGTCTCATCAAGGCTTCTAACAAAATTATTGAAATGCAAATGTAAAGATAGATGAATTTACAAAAAAGAATGAGTTGGAAAGCACAAAAGAATGAGAGGACTACAACAAGTTTGTATACTGTGAAGAACTCAACGCTCTACCTGAGAAACAATGCTTAATTCCAAAAAAAAAAATGTCACAACCGACGGTCAGATTGTTGTTACTAACGGTCAGGATAATAATCAGAATAATGTGCAAGGTGATGAAGAACAAAATGAAGATCAAAATAATGATCAAACTGATACACAAAGAGCTATAGCTGTACTTGCAAGATATGTAAGAAGGAACCATTAAGAGATTCAGATCATAGGAGATAAGAAAGTTGGTACAAGAACAAGAAGTAAGTCTTTAAACTCAAATTGTTTACTTTGTGAGTTTGAGCCAAAATCTATCAATTCTGCACTAGATAATGAGGAATGGATAAGTGCTATGAATGATGAGATTGGATAGATTGAGAAGAACAAGACATGGTCACTTGTGCCAAGACCAAATGAAAAGAATGTCATTGGTACAAAATGGATATTCAATCTAATAAGCTGAATGAGAATGGAGAAGTCACAAGGAACAAAGCAAGACTAGCCATCAAGGGATATGCACAAGAGGAAGGTATAGACTATGGAGAGACCTTTTCACCCCTTGCTAGGATAGAAGGAGTAAGAATACTACTTGCTTATGCTGCATTCAAAGGATTCAAAGTATATCAAATGGATGTCAAGTCAACATTCCTAAATGGAATACTTGATGAAGAGGTATATATTGAGCAACCAGAAGGTTTGTCAATGCAGACAAGAGAAACATGGTGTATAGACTTCACAAAGCCTTGTATGGATTGAAACAAGCTCCTAGAGCCTGGTATGAACAACTTCATTCCTATCTTATAAGTATTGGATTTGTAAGGACTAGTGAAAACAATAATCTTTATTTGAAGGAAGATACTAATGCTAACACTTTGATTGTTGAAATATTTGTTGATGACATCATATTTGGAGGAAATGATATGCTATGAAAATCATTTAATAATGAGATGAGCAAAGAGTTTGAGATGTCTATGTTTTGTGAGATCAAGTTCTTTCTTGGTCTACAGATCATTCAACAAAGTGGAGGTATTTTCATTACACAGTCCAAATACATCAAAGAGGTCCTAAAAATATTCAAGATGGAAGAATCCAAACCAGTTGGAACACTGATGTCTACTAGATGTAAGTTAACAAAGGAGGACAAGAAAACAAAGGTAAATTAGACTTTGTATAGATCAATGATTGGAAAACTCATGTATGTTGTACACACTAGACCAGATATTGCACATGCAGTAGGAAT
>MU223511.1:1032484-1050813 GCA_018584345.1 Thuja plicata
GATCACTTTTTGCATGTAAATGGATTGTGTAAAGCTCGTGAAGTATGATCTTAGCTTTTGGATATCCTCAAAATGCAAAAAATAGCACTGACAAGTTGTGGACCTGATTGGGATGTTATTCGGAAAGCGATTTGTTCATCATACTTTCATAATGTAGCTCAATTAAAAGGTGTTGGTGAATATGTCAACTGCAGGACTGGAATTCCATGCCATTTACATCCTAGCAGTGCACTATATGGTTTGGGGTACACTCCTGATTATACAATCTATCATGAACTTTTTCTCACAATAAAGGAATATATTCAGTGTGTAACTGTTGTTGAACCTCAATGGCTTGTTGAACTAGGCCCATGTTTTTCTCTATCAAGGATTCAGATACCTCAATGTTGGAACACAAGAAAAAGCAAAGGGAAGAGAAAACTACAATGGAAAAGGAAATGGAAGAACTGAGGAAAAAATAGAGTGAGTTATAGAATGAATGGAAAGAGAGGGAGAAAGAAAAGCATGCTAAAGAAAGCCAACAAATAGCCATGTCTGGTGCTCGACAATGTGGAACTTATCTGCGTCCACCCAAAAGGTTGGGCCTTTAATTTTTTTACCATGATGTATACTAGATGATATTGTGCAATCTGTCTAGGCATTTTTTCTTCTTGTACTATGTTGTAAACTATAATTGCATTAAGGAAAATACTAATCCCAACAGCAAGAGTCTCATACATACTTTATACATATTTTATATATATATTTATACATATTTTATACGATAATATATTAATTTTTCTTTTTAAAAATGGCACAGGCTGTCAAAATTTTGACACATGACAATTAGCATATCGACGCTGATGCTATATAATCGACGACATGATCAAACATTGTTTGTCACCATTTTGACACATGACACTTAGCATATCGACGTCGATGCTATACAATCGACGACATGATCAAACATTGTTCATCACCATTTCGACACACGACACTTAGCATATCGACGTTGATGCTATACAATCAATGACATGATCAACCATTGTTCATCGCTATTTGGACACACAGCACTTAGTATATCGACGCCGATGCTATACAATCGATGACATGATCATACATTGTTCGTCGCCATTTTGACACACGACACTTAGCATATAGACGCCGATGCTATACAATCGACATCATGTTCAACCATTGTTCATCGCCATTTTGACACACGACACTTAGCATATCGACGCCGATGCTATACTCCTGACACCTTAATCAAGCAGAGTTCATCGACATTTAGACTGATGTTGGTATCCTGGTGGAAAGTAGGGTCTAGTCTGGACCAAACATTTCGACGCATCTTCCGTCGATACATCAACCCTTCCTTTGACAAAATACCGATGATGGTTTAGTGTGACATAATATCGACGAAAAAATACTGACAACAGTAGTGGTCAATTTGTAGACCAATTAGTGTCTACATTTTGACAAATCATCGTCAAAAATAGGGATAAAATTTACTAGTGGTACCATTGCATCCTATATTTTTCAAGATCGCATCCAATAAACTAGATCGCACCCAGTCATTTAGAATCGTATATGGTATTTAGACTTAGCTTTTTCTATCATTTTGATGTTTTGATCATTTTTGCTGGCCTTAAGTATTTAGTTGTTTCTGTTGTCTTCATTTTTGCAAATAGATAGAGTACTGACGTATCTTTGAACTTTTATTTTGCTTTGTGTATAGATCCTCTTTGATGTAGTGTCCTTTAGAGGACCACATCCAGACCATTTATTGGCCTTAGGTAGTCAGCTTATGGACAATGAGATAGACATAGTAGCCTACTGTGGATTGAGATATCTGATTGATTTACCCGACATCTGGGTAAATTGAGGGTTGTTGACTACACTTGCCGAGAGATGGAATTCAGAGCACAACACCTTCCACCTGCCAACTAGGGAGATGACTATGACTCCCAAGGATGTATGGAGGATCTTGTGTATTCCAGTGATGGGGCACGAGGTGCACTTTGAGTCTACATCTACGGTGGCTATAGGTGCAGCGCGGAGATTCTTCGCGGATGATACAATTGCATAGAGGCACATTTCTTGGGATTATATGTGTGATCACTATGATCATTTACCAGTGTACCTTGCAGGTTTGATTGGCAGCATTCTGATGCTAGATAGGGTTTAGCATGGGTTTCTTGTCAGATGGGTCGACATGCTAAAGAAGATGGTAGTACACCATCATAGATTTGCTTGGGGGGCCTACATCCTTGGCCACATGTAAAGGGAGTTGCACAAGATAGTGTACCAGTATACTAGAAGCATGACTGTAGGAGTCTTGATCTTGCAGATATGGGCCTGGGAGGACATCCCAGTCACATGACCCATTGTAGTGAGGTAGTGGGCACCTGAGCTCTCTTTTGTATATATGTATGCAGTTTTGATACAGCAGCCCTATCTGGGCAAGGTGGAGTACTAGAGACACCTGTTTGTTGATCTTACTGCAGTAGTATGGCACCCATATCTAGAGTGTGAGGAGTGGGTCAGTGATAGGGGCCAGATCCCCTTTCTTTTTTAGAGTAGGTATCTCATTGGTCATACCTGATATGTGATTGAGAGATTCTTTCCTTCTAGGGTGTTGTGACAGTACGGTCAGAGATAGGGCCAGAGTGGTGATACCACCATCTATGCACACATCAGAGATGAGGTACAGTCATGGGGTGCATAGTTATTATATGAGACCACCCACCAGGATATCCAGGATATGGTAGGTGTAGACTGGGACCAGCGCCTTGATGTGATTGATGCAGATTGTACCCGAGGATACACAGCAGAGATGTAGGAGCATCCATTCTTGAGATTTACTATATTAGAGGAGGCCATTCCTCACATAAAGGACCCCTTGGATTACGATGACACTAAGGATCAGCCTGCCCTAGGTCAAGGAGGTGCACAGAGGGAGAGGGAACATGAGAGGAGAGGCAGAGGGAGAGATGGAGGACGGGATGGTAGGAGAGATGGGAGGTGTCCTCCTCTGGATGATGGTGATTACAAAGATGATAGGGGTGGTGGTGGTATGGTTGTTGATACAGGTGGTGCTAGTGGTAGTGGACAGGGTAGGTGCCATAGATTCAGATTCGTAGCCCCTCAAAGGGATCATCTGAGATAGAGGTAGCAGGGGTCATAGGATATACCATAGGACAGGGGAAAGGACAAACCTCAGGGCCAAGATACAGGTAGAGATGGAGATCATCTTTCTAGGTGTGAGAAGGAGAGAGAGCAGCTCCGATCCATAATCACAATGTTAGAGGCCCAAATCACTACTACAGATGCCTTACTAGCAGATAGGGATACTCAGCTCGAGCATCTGAGGGCAGAGAGAGATAGGTAGGGTGATATGCTTAGAGTTGAGAGAGATGCACACACCTGAACAACAGTTCACCAGGGATAGAGGGCCACATATTATTATGCCCTTTATCATACAACAATTCCGAAGGGTCAGAGAGCACCTTCCTTTTCACGGTTGGCTCAGCAGTCAGAGATGACCATGCCACCTCCAGCGGCTCCATTTGTACCACCTCCTCCTCCTTCTCCAAATCAGGGAGAGGGGGTGGGGCAGAGTTGATATATTGTACTATCTGTATCACATGTTTATTTTTAGATTATACTTGTATACCTAGATCCTGCTGAGATCCCCTCTTTTGTATATCTGGATCCTTCTGAGATCCTCCTCTTTTGTACTATGACATTGTATTGATGTATATTTGATTCTTTATGTTACTCTGATACTCTTTATGCATACTATTCCATATTGTGATCTAGACCATGTTGTGATATGATATATATTGTTGATGCAGCTTCCTGATTCTAACACGTTTCATGATTTCTTTCTTCTTTGATAAATGTGATAGATGTGATTTTCATATGTGATGTATGTTTTACCTTGGTCTCATGATGACATCATTTATGTGTTTTGTTAGTTTTATCACTGATACAAATATGTTTCAAATGGTATTATGTGGAATATGCAAATGGATGTTTTATGATTTTTCCCTTATGCAAAATAGATGCATGGATGCACTTAGGATGGAAAAAAAAATGCAATGGATGAATGCTTTATTTTTGTATTGTCCTTTTCCACTTTATATGATTGCAAAATGTATGCTATGGAGGTGCAACGATATTTGATATCAGTAATAATGATGTAATTAACTTGGATTTAGAAGAAGAAAAAATTGAGTTAATTTGGAGCTCAAAATGCCTTAATGCTTTTTATTTATTGTTTATGCCCCATGCAATGTTTAAAATGTAATGATATGAAGACTCTTAGGACTTTGTCACTGATATGCAAATGTATAGCTTTTTATCATCATTGGGCACTTTTCAGAATGGATACCAACTAATAGTACAACCATCACTAATACCCACTGATATTATGAAAGTATGAATGCTATATTTTATTGAAATGTCGTAAATAGACTTAGGCATCAAGGCATAGAAGCCAAGATAACAAAAATAGTCACCTTCATTTTATTATATCAGAATTTGTTTAAGGCAAGATATTGGACCCGCATTGACCTTGAAAATTCATATCCTTGGGTACATTATGCTTTGTATACCTTAGCGAGAATCTGAATCAGAAAAAAAGATAAGGAAATTATTTCAACCTCGCCATAGTTTACACATAACCAAGATCGATATATATGCGGCTATCCACCCATAGTGGCAGCTCTTACCATAAACATCCAAGTTAGGTGAAATTTATAGGTTTATTTGGAACAACCACCGTACGCAGATAAACAAGAAAACATTATGCCCCCCATCCTTGTGACTCTTTGTCTTTGCACAGACGTCATTGAGTAACTAAGAAGACATAATAAATCATCAATTGTGAATCAAGAAAATAAAATTTATAATTACTTAGATGCCCCTAGTTAAAAACATCATCAAGACATAAAAGAATCATAATCAAACCAATATTAAACTATGTGTTTAAGTAGTACTTGTTCATTCATTTGTCAAACAAAGTAAAGATTCATTAATCAGAAAGTTGGAAGACAAGCAATATAGTGTTTCATGTCTATGCATTGATAGGATAATCCGTTCATGTTTGTGATCCAATATAGCCTTGTAGGAACTCCGTTAATGTAAATTTCATGTCTGGATATGCGATGTTTGAAAAGATGCCCTCATTTTGAAAAGTGACATTGTTTTGCATGTATCAAGAACCATTGTGTTCATGAGGAAAACCATCCTAGAGTAACCTAGAAAATGCAACCTACTATGCTAGCAAAGATGCCCCGAGTGCAGAATGACTTATTCCTAAGATGCAAATATAGACAAATCCCAAGCGAGGATAAGATAGCCATTTAGGAAATGAAGTCAGTGTTTTAAGCATAGGTGTAATTGTGAAGGCCTAGTGTCAGGAATGTATTGATAGATGGAGCGCTGACCACAAGTGATGCTTGATTGCCAGGTTTTCATCACTTGGCTAGATCTTTTCTTTCTTTTTTCTACCAAGATGCCTATTTTACCAGGTGCTCATCAAGGCACTTTTCTCTTTTTCAATTTTTTTTTGGCTATTTTTTATTTTTTAAATGTTTTTTTAGTATCAAGGTGCCTGTTTGCCAGGTTTTCACCAAGGATACCCTTTCTTCAAGATTTTTTCCACTATTTTTAGATTTCCTTTAGGATCAATTTTCTGAATGTTTTTGGTATTTTCTGAAAACTTTTTGTTGTACAGGCTCTGCTAGTTGAACATTAAGCATAGAATCGGTTCAAATGTAGAGCGTTGATAGGATCTAGAAGAACGTCTCCTTCAGGTGCAACCAATTGATAAGCTCCAGTCCCAAAAGTAGCAATGATAACATAAGGTTCTAGATAGTTAGGTTCAAACTTTCCTTTCTGCTCTTTGTTAGGCTGGTTCTTAGGATTCTCTTTGAGGATGAGATCTCTCACTTCAAACTTGCATGGCTTTACCTTCTTGTTGTAGACTTTGGACATTTGTGCTTGGTACACCTTCAGATGGTCAAACACCTGTTGTCTGTGCTCATCTAGTAGGTCCAAAGAATTCACCCTATCGATGCAGTATTTCTCATCAATAACAAGACCTTGTAAAGATATCCATAAAGATGGAATTTCAACCTCAATAGGTAGTACTGCTTCAGCGCCATAGACTAGATAAAATGGTGTGGCTCTTGTTGGTGTTCTGATGCTTGTTTGGTAGGCCCATAGTGCCAAATTTAGTTGTAGATGCCAGTCTCTGCAAGACTTACACTTCGATGTAGGATTTTGAGAAAAAATTTATTGGATGCCTCAGCCTGTCCATTACCTTGAGGATAATAGACTGAGGAGAAATGTTGATTGATGTGGAACTATTCACAAAGGTCATCAATGTCTTTATTTTTAAATTGGGCCCCATTTTTTGTTACAATTGAAGGGGTATCCCATATCTATAAATAATGTAGTTTAGAATGAACATAGCCACCTATTTTCCAGTGGATTTGATTAGCCACACAGCCTCGACCCACTTTGTAAAATACTCAGTGGTCGTAATGATGAATTTGTGTCCATTTGAAGAGTTGGGATATATTTGTCCAACCAAATCAAAGGCCCATTGCTGAAATGGCCAATGTGTAATGAAAGGTATAAGTTCTCTGGAAGGAGCATGGATAAGATTCCCATGCATTTGGAATTTAAGACATGCCTTAGAAAATTGAATATCATCTTTTTCCATGGTAGGCCAGTAATAGCCTACTCTGAGTAGTTTCTTTGCTAATGAAAAGTCATTCGAGTGTGATCCACATACACCTTCATGGACTTCCTTTAATGCTAGATTGGACTCTTTGAGTTCTAAACATCTAAGAAGTATACCATTAAGACCTCATTGATATAATTTATTAGTTATGAGGACATAACGTGATGATGTCCTAATTAGGGCTCTCTTCTCATTTCTAGATAGATTATCAGGAATGGTTTGTTCAATGGGATAGGTAATGATAATGGCATACCGAAATTGGTCTGGGGTGTTCAAAGCACATATTGCTTGGCATTCAGGGGTATCAAAGGAAAGATAGGATAGTTCTTCCACCAAGAAGTCATAGAAAAATTGATATTCTTCTAATTGTAACATGGATGCCAAGGTAGCCATAGAATCTGTAGCTTTGTTTTCTAATCTTGGTATCTGTTGGAAGGTGACGAAGACAAAGCACTTCTTTAGGTCATCAACCAGTTGCTTATAGGGCATCAATTTCTCATCTTTTTTTTTATACTCCCCATTGACCTGATTGATAATTAGTTGGGAGTCACCATACACTTGTAATTATACAATCTTCCACTCCATAGCTAGCTTAAGATCGTTTACCAATGCTTCATATTCTGAAATATTGTTGGTGCATGGAAACCTTAATTTGTAAGATTTTGGAATCCTATAACCTTGAGGAGTTATGAATAGGACCCCTGCTCTAGAGTCTTGTTGACTGAATGAACCGTCAAAGTACATCTTCAAGGAATATTTAGTTAGATGCATGATTGTTTCATCAGGGAATTAAATCGTTAAAGGTTCATCATCCTAGAGTGCTGAATCAGCCAATTGATCTGTGAGGATCTATCTTTTAATAGCTCTCCTTTCTATGTATTCAATGTCAAACTCACTTAGAATCAGGACCCATTTTTCCAAACATACTGTCAATGTTGTTTTGCTTAGGAGATATTTTAAAGGATCTATCTTAGCAATGAGCTTTACTATATGAGAGAGCACGTAGTGTCTCAATTTTTGTGATGCAAAGATGATTGCTAAGAATTCTTTTTCAATAATGTTGTAATTGAGTTCATAGGTGACTAGTGTTCTACTAATGTAGTAGATAGCTCTTTCTTTCTTTGTTTCATCCTCTTGTGCAAGAAATAATCCTAAGGATGTAGCTGTAGTTGAAATGTATAGGAGTAAGGGATTTCCATGAATAGGCTCCATAAGAATACGAGGAGTAGCCAGGTATCCTTTCAATTCCCTAAAGTTTCTTCACAGTGTTCATCCCATTTGAAGGTAACCCCTTTATGTAGTAATTTAGTAAAGGGTTGTGCCCTATCTACAAGTTGGGACATGAATCTTCAGATGGACTGGAGTATCCCTTGTAGTGTCCTCATTTGATTGATGATGCATGGAGGAGCCATGTCTAGTATAGCCTTAACCTTAGTGGGGTCTAACTCAATTCCTTTTGCTGAAACAATGAATCCTAGGAGCTTCCCTGATTGGACCCCAAAAGCACATTTCTTTGGGTTGAGCTTGAGTTGGAGCTGTTCCATATGATCCAATATTTATCTTAAGTCATCAATGTGAGTACCTCTTTCTTTGGATTTAGTCAATGTGTCATCTACGTAGTCCTCCATGTTCTTGTGCATCATTTCATGAAATATAGTTGTCGTGGATCTTTGATATGTTGTACTGGAATTCTTTAACCCAAATGGCATGACGTTCCAGCAAAAAGCACCCCATGCGCATGTAAACACAGTTTTCTCTTGATCCTCAGGGGCAATTTTGATATGATTATAGCAGGAGAATCCATCCATTAAAGAATACATCTGGTAGCCTGTTGTGAGGTCTATGATCATGTCAATGTTAGGTAGAGGGAAGTCATCTTTCAGACATGCTTTGTTTAAGTCTCTGAAGTTCATACAGATCCTGATAGATTTATCAGTTTTAGACACGGGGACCACATTGGAGATCCATCCTGCATAGGCAATGACTCTGATAAATCCGGCTTTCAAAAAATTATCTAGCTCTACTTTTACTAATAATGCAACATGAGGATGCATCTTTCTAAGTTTTTGTTTTACGGGCTTGATCTTGGGAGCTATAGATAAGTGGTGCATGATTAGATTAGGATCTAGCCCTGGCATATCAGTATAAGACCATGCAAAGTTGATCTTCTTGTCTTTTAGGAATTACGTGAACTGTCTCTTCTCTTCTTCAGACAAAGATTATGTAAGATGTACTATTTGAGGATTTTCAATTGTGCCCAAATTAACTGGCTGTGTTGGTTCTATCAGAACTGAAGATATTTCCTAAAAATGCTCAGGGAGGATATCAATAATCTCATCCTTTGGCACCTCTGAGAGGTTTTCACCATTGGATACATCTTTTTTCTTTACTATTTCGGGATCTGATACTGCCACAAAGTGGTTTTCACCATCAGTCCTCTCTTTTTATTTTTCAATTTTTGACTGAGAAACCTGATATCCACCTATGACATGTTCTCACTCCTTGCATTGGTGGAAGAAGGGTAAGGTTCACAAGCATTGAGATAGAAAGCTAGGGTATAGTCATTGGGAAAGTCAAGGATAGGAGTAGGATCTATTTCAATCCAATCAATTAATTCAGGAAGTATCAATGATAGGGAGTCAAACTCTGGGAAGGACAACATCGTGCTAGCATCAAGACTATTAACCAACATGACATGTTCCATTAAGTTAATTTCTTCAATGTTTAGATCAATAAGAGTGAGATCATCGTTAAAAGGGTCATTGTTAGTTATATGCAGACCAAACTCTAGTGACTCGTCAGTAGAAATCTCATCATCATCTCTCCATAAAAGGAGGCTTCTTTCTTGTAGCCTTTGAAATTCTTCTAGACTTATGTAGTCACCAGTTTCTTCATCAATGATCAGGGGAAGGAACTCTTCTTTTGCTTCAGGATTATCAATGTCATTGGGAGGAGTGTTAGGTTGTTTACAAGGAGGTGAGGGTGCCACAAACATGTGAATTGTATCTATTCCAATATCTTCAGTGGCGATAGATAGCTCATCCCATTCATAATCATTAGAGTCCGTGACCTCATCATCGGATCTGTTTAAGTATTCAGCAATGGTTATTTGATGTACCTAGTTAGCTACCTATGGATCAAAGTGGGGTAGATCAAGAATATGTGAAACTGTGACCAACGGCCCCCAATTAGGATGTAAATCCTATTTTCGGGGTGTCTCTTGAGTAACTGTTGCTATCACTGATATCTCTAGACTAGTTGTTGTTGTGTCTCCTACCTCTTGAATGGGAGGTTGTGCTAACAAAGGGGTGTGAAGATCTTATGGTACCTCAAAGATGGGTACATAGCGTTCTCCTTGGTAGTTGGGATCCTCTGTGCCAACATGTAATAATCTTTCATAGGACCACTACTCTAGTTTGTCTATTTCATCACTCCCTTTATCTGAGTTTGGATTACCTCTTGAAGTGGGTTTATTAGTTTTAGTATTAAAACCCCATTCCTGGTTTGTTTCTAGTATTTCAAAACTCCATGGGTATAGGCTCAATAAGCCCTCATCTTGTGTCATTTAGAGGTCCCTTTCCTTTGTATCCCATCTGCTTGAGGAAATCATATCCACCAGTTCTCTACTATTCTGGGGATAGCTCTACATGTTTGACCTCAGCTTCCACCAGTTCTCCTTTGTAAAGCCAGTCCAAGATTGCATGTTCTTCTGTGTTATCTGAAGAAGACGTGGATGCCTTTATCATGCCAGTTGGTGCATGTACTTTTGGCTCCTTGGATGTTGTAGGTGTGAATGTCAAGGAAGGTTTTTCGTAGGATCTTGGTGACACCAGAAATTCCATCAGTGAGGGAGTTAGGTCTAGCTTGTACTCTCCCATACCTGTTTCTTCAAGTTTTAAGGTTTTTCCAAAACTCTTCATAACCATGTCCTTGGTAGTTTCAAGAGAAATTGCATCCATAGCCTCCTTGTTATGCAGGATCATACTACCAGCTTTGATATTGTTACAAGTGTAGTTAGCATCTGCAGGAATCGTCACTTCCACCCCATTATGTGGGAACTTTATTCACTGGTGGTAAGTAGATGGCACAGCTTGTATTTCATGAATCCATGGTCTCCCTAACAGGATATTGTAGGCCAAGGGTAGATCCAGTACCTGACATATGATGTTCCTCTCAATTGGTCTGACTCTAATAGGCAGAACAATAAGACCTTTGGAGGATCTTTCTTCCTCGTCATAAGCTTTGATAGTTATTTTGCTTCTAGAGTCAATTGTCTGTTCTGAGAGACCCAGTCTCTTGATTTGATCGAGTGTACAAATATTCAATCATGCACCTCCATCTATCAACACACATCTAACACGGGATTTATGAATAAGGACTTCAATATGGAGGGGTTGATTATGTGGATGTGTCAATGACTTATCATCCTCTTCAGAAAAGGAGAGGTAATGTAGCACTGAGATGTGATTGACCATCACTTGAAATTTGTCTATATCAATATCCTTTGGGATGTTAGTAGCATGTAGAGATTGTTCTAGAATTTCCCTATGTACTGTGGATATTTTGAGCAACTCAAAAATGGAAATTTTGGCAGAGGTTTGTTGCAATTGGTCTACCAAGTCATACTTTGCTCCAGGAATAGTAACCATGTGTTTTGCTGTTGGTTTAGGAATAGTAATGATAGGAACCTTGGACGTTGATTCCAGTTTTTGGGGTCCTTTGATCGTGGCCTGTGCTTGGCTTTGTGTTATGGCATTTGAGTGGAATGAAACACCTTTGATTGTGACCACATTAATTGACTCAGTCTTAATGTCTAGCATATTGATCACATTGTCATTGTTGGAATAGGTGTAGTTGACTTCGTTACCTTTCCCTTTAGATGTTTCTCCTTTGTCATAAATAGAAAATGGTTTATTAAATGTTGTATGATCCTCATTGGTAGTGTGTCCATCCACTTTGATCGTACCACCTTTGATGAGGTCTTGAATGACATGTTTAAGCTTAAGGAAATTATTAGTCTTGTGTCCTTTATTTTTGTGAAAGACACAATAGGAATTATCATCCCACCACCTGGGTTTGAAAATTGGTTCCCACTATTTGGAATCTAGGATAGTAAGAACTTTTTTATCTAATAGAGTCTTTAAAACGGTCTCGAGAGGTTCTCCCAAAGGCGTAAATTTTCTTTGGGGTTTTGAAGTCCATGTTCGACCCTTGCTATTATCATTGTTTTCTTTGGGTGCGGGAGTCATTACCTTAGCATCCTTGCTTGCTTGAATACTATTGGTTAAATTGAAGACTTCAGGTTTAGGACTAACATTGGATGCATCTACTATGCCATCATTGACAACATTCTTGTTTTGATTCCACCATTTAGGCTTGGAGTTAGAGTTGCTGGTTTTGTTTTCATTTTGAAGGGTGATCTCCCCCATTTTGACCATGACTTCCTCGATACAGAGGGAATTCTTAATCATTCTATCAAATTTTGGTGAGTCTTTCATTTGTAATCCGTAGTTCAATTCAGGCACCAGGTTATTAATGAAGATCTCCATCTTCTCTAATTCGGGAATGGCCCTTGAATATCGTGCAAAGATCTTCCTCCATCTTTGTAGGAAGTGTGTAAATGATTCACCAGTCTTCTGTTTGGTATTACATAGGTCCATCATGGTCACATCATGATGTATTTTATAGGATTAATGTTGGATAAAGCATTGAATCAGCTCCTCAAATGTTTTGACCTTAGGGTTCAGTTTTGAGAACCACTCCATGGCATTACCTCCTGGACTTCCTAGAAATAGTCGCATGAGGTATGTAGGTTCATGCATGTATTCGACGCTAAGAGCACAAAATTCCCTTACATGGTCATGTGGGTCAGTTTCTCCTATATACTTGTCATACTTTGGTCTTGCCATGTTGGGAGGAAATGGGACTATAGTGATACTCTTGTCAAAAGAAAATGGACAAATGGCGTCCAAAGAGTATTTTTTTTTGGGTTGTTTTTTATCCTATTTGAGGTTTGTGAGCTTTGTTTGCATCAAAGTGAGTTTCTTGGTGAGAATGGATATAGAAGTTGATACCTCCTTTTCTTTGAGCTTTCCTACATCATAATCCTTAGGTAATTTGACACCTATGGACACTAGATGGAGGAAGTATTTCTCTTTATCCTCGTCAATCATTCTCCATTAATTTATGGAATCTCTTGCTCTATTTGAGTTTTTCATATTCTTCTTCAGTGATTTTTTTCTCGCTGTCAGACTCAAATAAAGGACGGTCGAACTTGGGTTCTTCTTCCTCATCCGTATCTTCAGGATTTTGGTGTTTGTCATTGTTATATTCCTCAAAAGCCTCACTCCATCTATGAGTGTCACTATCTATTTGTGGGGATTCTAGATCGAGTAGGGAACTATGAGATGTTTACCCTTGAAAGTGTGGTATTTTAGGAGGCACTTTTGATCCTTTAGATGTGTACTTGTTGTGTCTTGTGTTAACCATGAAGTTGTTTCTCAACTTTTTCAGTGTTTCCCAATAGTGCGACTGAGAGTTTCAAACTATTCAAGTGGGTGCGTCTAGGTAAGAGTAACTATTTGTTGTTGGTGGATGTAAATGATTCCAGCGTCAGAGGGTTAGATTTCCTTGATAGTGAGCTACAAACCAAGTTTTTGGTAAAAAGCGGGTAGACCACACGTATTGAATTGATTATGAAAGACTGAATAAGCATGCAAGGTAGACATTTTGAAAAAGTTTGAAATTTCAATACGGAGACCAGAAAAGACAATAGGAACCAGCTAAAGAGCCAAAAGGGTATCCTAACCAACTAAGATTTTTTGAGAAGTAGATCTATCAGTGTCCAGTGTCCCAAATACGAGCCTCTAGATGTAACCCAGGAAACCCTGGATATGAACCTCTGATGCCCTAGATGCGGATCTTGAATACCAGATACAAACCAGGATCCTAAATGCGACCTAATGTTGACCAAATGCTACTTAGGAAACTAGATGCGGACCAAGAAATCCAGGATACGAGCTTATGATGGATTGTCAATTTTTTATTGATTTTTGGAAAGTACATTTTCAAAGTGCATGAGTACGTTTGTTTCTAGATTGCATTAGGAGGTATCATAATGTGTGAAAAAACACTTGTACTCCAAGGTTTTAAATTTGTTGATTGTTTTAAGGAGCTTATCTTTTTAATGGCTTTTTGAACACATCAAACAGTGTCGCATTGTTAGGGAGGTGAAACAGACACACATTTTGTTCCTATTTTCTAGGTAGAGAATGAAAATCTTTGCTCATTGACTTAGGCACACACTCAAATGCTAATTAGAATATAGCCATCACCAAGCATGCAATGGCTCCAGTCATGATGATGTATTAGCTGACTCCAAACGCAAGTGAGGGCACGATATGATGAGTGTCTTGGGGCAATTATTTTTTTCCTTGCACAAAGATTATCACCCTTTCGGGGATGAATCAGGAATTCTTTCAGTTCAAGTGTTGTCTTTTATTAGGCAATCCATTCGAAACTGTCCCCTATAGAATTTAACAAGGCAAAATTGAGGCGTATAGCCCTATGAGTACTTGAATGTATGTATTCTCGCAAGAAAGATTCAAGCGGCTCCGCTCTACATATACCCAAGCATGTTCAAGGAATGATTTCAAAATTTCATGAATAAAACTAGCTCAGTCTTTCGAGGCTTTAGCCTACAAGGAAGCAACTATTTATAGTGAGTTGGAAGGGTTGGCATAAAACCTGTCCTCACTTGGGTCATTCCCAAGAGATTTTTTCCTCAACCGGTAGGCCCTCTACTATTAAATATGCTTACAAAGGATTGGCAAGCTTTGGATGTCTGAATTTTTTATTCTTCCAAAGAAGAAGAGCATACTCTCCTAATCTAAGCCATTTTCTCCCAAAACAAAGTCAAGCAAAATGGTTCTTTCCCTCAAGCAATGTTGTGCCTGATTTAGATGTTCCTATTTAATGAAAAAAGGATGCTTGAAAATAAAGTTTGCTTTGTTCAATTAACTGCAATATTTAATGAGTTTGCTTGTTCAATTTCTGTGTCCCAAAAGAAGTTATACGATGTAGTTGTTCAGTTATCCCACAATATTTAAATGCTTTGTGTTTGTCCAATTACTGATCCAAAAGAAATTATATGATTGAACTTGTTCATTTATCCCACAAATTTAGTGCTTTGAGTTTGTTCAATTACTGATTCCAAAAACAATGATATAATGTGATTGCTTGTTCATTTACCCCCGATTTTCACCACAAATGATAAAACAACGTCCGACTTTCTGATTTTCCTCAAGAGGAAAAGAGAATATTATCTGGTCGTTTGAGCAAGTGTGAAGAAAAGGTCTTAAGTTTTGAAAAACTTTGAAAGAGGTTAGTATTTGAAAACAACTGAAAAATCTTGCAATCACACACGTTAGTAACATCTTTTGAGCCCTGAATAGAACCTGCAATCACTTGTTAAGCTATTCAAGATGTCAAGAAATACAACTTGTTAGGTTAGAATTAAGAAAATGAAGACCACAATAAAGTTAACCAGATGTGAGCCAGGAATTCTAGTATGAGAGGCAGGAAACTGGATGTGAACTTATGCTACCAGATATGAACTTCTGGTGACCAGATACAAGCCAGAACTGAATTTGATCCAGGAAACCCTGGATACGGGCCTAGAAAACCATGATATGGACTAGGAAGTCATGGTGTGAGAAAATCCACCAGATACAAGCTTTCCCAACCAGATACAGACATGGACCTGAAAACTGGGATGAAAAATTGAGAAAAAATGATTAGAAAATGGGACCAAGTTGAAAATCGTGCCCCACAGTGGGTGCCAGAAATGTGTGTCTATATTTGTGCACCTGTTACCTAAAACACAACACTTCAATAAGTCATTCTGTTAGTGAGAAATAAGGGTTAATGAGCATATAAAACCCTAACATCGACCTATTTCTTTCTAACTAGGATGAGTGTAGCAAATAACATAACAGCCCTCAGATTATGCTAATACCAGTGACATATACAACCTAGCATGAAAGATTCAAGTTTAAAGAAACTATTTGACTATTTAAGCATGCATATTAGTCTAAAAATGAGCATTATAACCATGCAAGAAAGTAACTATGGAGTGTGCATGAAGCTATGAAGAAATGGGTAGCATAACAATGCTTTGGGATCCCTTCAAAATCTTGGCATAACAACACTACTATTCAAAAATTGAGGCTTTTTATGAGCTCCAAATCTCTTCAATTTATAGAAGAATGGGAGAGAGAGAGGGGAGACAAGGTTCATTAATGGAGCCCCTAAGGTCATTAATGAAGTGTAAGAGCCATTAATGCCTTGGGCATTAATGAGGGATGAGCAAGGGAGAATATCCATTAATGGGCCATTAATGAAATTCATTTAAGAGGCATGGGAGGGAGTAAGGCTCAACTTGGCAAGTTGGTCCTTAGAGAAGTCAAGCTTGAGAAAGTTGACTTTCTAAAGTGGGTTGAGTACCTAATCACTTCCTTAATGGAATGTGACACTAGTACATTTGAGGCCTCTTTTCGACAGCTATGTGTTGCTTTTCTGACACCTTCCCGTCGGCCTAGCGACAAAGACTAGTGTTGCAGTTTTGGTGTCAGAATTAACGATGGCTATGTCATCTATCATTATTGTGATGGTACTAAATTTTGCAATATGAGCCGGCTATGATGGTTACGACACTTTCGTTACATATTTTTAATGTCGCTATTACGATACGTAGGCATCACAATTTATCTGTCGCTATTACGACACATAGGCATCGCATATTATCTGTCAATATTATGACATGTAGGTGCCGCATGTTATCTGTCACTTTTTTAGATGTGCAACAAATTTTCTATACATGCGACATCAAGCCATTGGTAATTTTGCAATAGCCCAACGTCGTAAGTATAACAAATTCGTCACACATCTGAAAAAAGTGACATCTAGGTGTTGTAATACGAGCTAGCTATAATGGTAATCATGTTGTCATTACATTTTATCTGTCGCTATTACGACACATAGGCGTCACATAGTGAGTGTCAAAATTATGATAGTGATGCGACAAATTTTTTATACATGCGACATCGAGTTGTCGGCAATTGTCGACGGCTCGACGTTGCATGTATTTTTTTAGTGTCGCTTTAGAGTTTTTAAGAGTTTCTCTTTGTTTTGAGAGTAGTTTAACATTCTCTACTTAACAAGGCCAACCACGTGAAGGTGGGAACTCATCTAGCCCCTCCTAGGACACTCTTATGACCCTTTACGACACTTTAAGATCTCTAAGATGTATTCTTAGGGATCGTAAAGGGTCATAAGGGATCCTGGGACATAACAGCTGAGAAACATAAATGTAGGCATCATGGTCACAATTGTTTGGAGACACAACATAATTAAGTGGTATACCCAAATGATGCAATGCAACCACTACTCCTCCAGTTCTAAGTTGGCACTGAACGATCCAAAAACCATAGATAAGGAATAAATTTAGAGAGTGGAGGAGGGCCATAACAACCGAAATAATATACCTCCGCTCTCTAAATTTATTCCTTATCTATGGTTTTTGGATCATGTAGTGCCAAGTAAGAACTGGAGTAGTGGTTGTGTTGTATCATTTGGGTATACCACTTAATTATGTTGTCTCCAAACAATTGTGACCATGATATCTATATTTATGTTTCTCAACTGTTATGATATCTATATTCTTGTTTCTCAGCTATCATTTTTATGTGCATGTTCTTTATGTGTTTGGATTCTCTCCCTCCTCCAAAATAAGATTTTCAAACTCTGAATTGAGAATGCACATGCAGCTGCATAGAATATATAGTGTTAGAAGGCCCCAAATGTTTTATAAACCACCGGCGCTGCGTGGAACTGAATAGGATAGTCACCAAAGGGGATTTTGGATCAGAGAACTCCCTTTCACTTAATAATTATGAAGCCATCAATGGTATACTAATTGTTTAGGATTGTAAGTTTCCATTGATGGCTTCAAATTACCAAGCAAAAGGTGTACAAAAGACTTAGCATCACTGCCTGATGTTGTTGAAGTATTGACCCAAGGTTGAATCCAGTATGCTCCTGTATGATCCAGAACCTGCAAGGAAGGTCAAGATGGGGTTAGATCCAAAGGATCTAAGCAATGTATGGCACCCTAGTACTGATCCTCATCTACAATTACACATGTGCATAGTCAAGCCATACACTTCTCCTTGCCTCTCTATTTCCTGCACCTGTATATATGGCTACACAACTAGATGCATCATATAAAATTCATAGTTTATTACATACAAGATCATAAGTTAAGCTACATCAATAACTTAGCTAAATCAATCATAAGGTATTTAAAACTAGTATCGTAAAGAGATGCAAAATATGAAAAATATTGGTAAGGGGTGGCAAGATCAAGGAAGAACTCAAAAGTAAAAGACCTAAGGGCCAGACCTAATTCCTCGGGGGCTCATCATAGATGGCCTTGCCTACATAACTCATAGAGACATCGTAGTTCAGGTTTAACTTTAAAACCAGTCTTTTAAAGGATGGTAGAAGTGGTATCAATCCTCTTTATCCAAAGGGT
>MU223511.1:1065471-1080309 GCA_018584345.1 Thuja plicata
TCCCCCCCCCCCCCCCCCTCTCAGTATCTTTCTTTCCCATATTGTATTTCCAACAATGTGTGTGTGTGTGTGTGTGTGTGTGTGTGTGTGCAAACAATGAATGCTTGAATCTAAATATCTATGTATTTGTTAATGTGAATTTATGTATGCAATAATTGATCATTTTGAGGGAAGGAAGGGAGAACATTAGGAAAAAAGGGGACAAGATCCTATTCTTGAGCCTAGGATTGAGGATCATTTTAGGTGCACCCTCTTGCAATCTCCCACACCAACCCTGTATTGATAAATCATTGAAGTAAACTAGAGGGTATCACCCAATCATAATAGGAAAAGAGGATGGCATTATGGAGGAGAATGGTGTAGAGGCCAAACTAGCTACACCATCTCATAAGAATGGTAAGGACCACATGAGGCCAAGGGAGACAATTTTTTTCCCTTGGGCCTATTTGGGGCACCTTGTCATGTCCTCCATCAAAACCCTCGTTATGGTTGAACACCAACATAATCATTTAGATTTTCTATGTAAATATATATTTCTTAACTCTAGAAATGGATGTATCTCATGAGTTACATATTTATTATTACATCACTTGGTTGCAAGGTTCCTAAAAAAAACTCATCTCATCTTATTCTTAAGTAAATAGTATTTCTTTACTATATCACATTGCTCTTTATTTTGTTTGGGTCTGTGAATTTGGGGGAAAGTACAAGGTGATCCAAGAAAGGGACATTACAAGTGGTATCAAAGCGTTGATCCTTCTAACCTCCAAGTCAAAGGGGAAATTCATTACATGAGGAAAAATACTAAAACATATTTCAATTCTTTAAACATTATGCACTCCTTCCAACCATTTTTGTAGGACTTGGAAATATTGTCTAGTGATTAAAGCTAGGAAAAATAGGGTTGTTTCTAGCTAATCTACACAACAAGATGGGTAGAGGCTAAAAGGACATTTAGGAGAGGAAGACCCACTCTTCACCCCTTGGTTAGAAAACAAAACAATCAAGATTATCGATGTATGTCATGATTCTAATCCTCATCTTAGTATAAACCCTTGTTCACATTATTGAGAATTAATGGGACACCATGCCTATAAGTAAATAAAAAACCATATCTTGGTTTAAATTTGCAAATTTTGTTAATATCAGAGTTGCAAAAGAGAAGATAATTATATCACATGGAGGGTCTAAGGATGAAAAATATCTAAGAGTTAGTTTAGGGACCCTCAAATTGAAAATATTTGGATAAAATTGGCATTTTTTGAGGGCAAGAAATATTGGGAAAGGTTGACCATAATTTCCCCCTTTTGAAATAGGATTTAATAAAATAATAATAATAATTTTAAAATAAAGAGGAATATAAATAAGATTTACATAAAAATATAAAAGAATAAAATTAAAATATAACATAATTAAAACTTAGTTAAATTAATGAAGAGTCAAAAGGTATGAAATGGAATGTTGCAACTCCCTCAAACATGAGATATACAAAGGGATAACAGAAATTCATGTGAAGGGGGAGAGAAGAAGGAAGATAAAAGAGAAGGTGGAATCAAGAAAGAATCAATGGTAGAGAAAAAATAAATGAGAAGAAAACAAGGAAATGGCTCCCTCAAAAGGAAAAGGTTATGAAGGTTTGTAACTCTTCTAGAGGGTGGAAATTATAAAGGGCTATGACTCATTCAAAGAGTGAAAATTATGAAGTGTTGTGAATCTTTCAAAGGGTAAAAGTGATGAAAGTTTGTGACTCTTTCAAAGGGTGGTAATGGTGAAAATCTGTGACCATTTTATAGGGAAACCATGATGAAAAGATGCGACTCTCTCCCACATTGGAAGATATTAAGGAGAGAAGGTTTCATTTGAGAAGGGAATCCAAGGGATAGAAATTGGGAGACTAATATATAATTCTAAAAAGAAACCATGATAAGTGGTGACTAAATTATTTTTTAAAAGGTGGTGGCCCTTTCACCAATAAAGTATAAAGGAGATTTCATTCTAATGATTGAAGGGGGGCTTATCAATCATCACGCATGAATCCATCCCAAAAAAAATTTAATCCATTAATCGTTAATCCCTCAAGAAAGAAAGAAAAAAAATTAATGAGCAAGATCAAGAAAACAATCATCAAATCCATATCAATCATCACTTCATCTTGAAATCAGTAAACATGCAATTCAATAATCAAGCATCACTTCATAAATTCAAAATTTATTTAATCATCATCCAACAATATATATCAAAGTAGCATTCATTATATCATCACTTTGTAATCATCTAATCGAAAATTACTTAATCATAACTTGTCAATACCTAATACCATCAAATCAAAGAAATTCACACCCACACACGCATGCACACAAGTCCCCCGTATGTCTTCAAATAGCTCTAAATTGGATATTTGTATATCTTCAAATAGATCTATGTCATCCAACCATTTCTTGTATCATCACTCCCATCTATTTATTATCATCAAGATATCCACTCGAGTGGAGAGCATTTGCCACATGCTTAATATGGATATGTAAGAGCATACATTGAATATATAGTAATGTTTTTGTTATCCCATCATTATTACATTAATCATTTCCTCATGTTTGACATCAATGAAAAGATCTAGCAATCTTGACATCAATGACAATATTTCCAACAATACAAACATACATACATATAGAGAGATATATATATATACATATACATACACATGTATGTATGTATCTATATCTATACACACACACACACACAGAGAGAGAGAGAGAGAGAGAGAGAGAGAGAGAGAGAGAGAGAGAGAGAGAGAGAGGNAGAGAGAGAGAGAGAGAGAGAGAGAGAGAGAGAGAGTTGATTATATGTAGAAATGAATACATGAATTTTTGTATGCAATAATTGATCATTTTGAGGGAAGGAAGGGAGCGCAAGGAAGGGGAATGAAAAAAGATCCCTCACTAGGTACACTAGCTCATGAAGATGATTAAAGACCACATGAGGCCAAAAGTGAAGAAGCTCTTTCTCTTGGGCCTACAGTTGAGGATCATTTTAGGGGCACCCTATTGGGATTTCCCCTATCAACCTCATATTGATCAATAGTTGAAATAAACTAGATGGGATCACCCAATTATAAGAGGAAATTAGGATGCCATGATGGAGGAGAATGATGTATAGGCCTCACTAGGTACACCACCTCATAACAATGGTTAAGAAATATATGAGGCCAAATGGGACAGAGTTTTTTCCCTTAGGCCTAGGGTAGAGGATATTTGGGGCACCTTATGATGTCTTCCATCTCAACCTTCATTATGGTTGAAAGCCCACATAATCATTTAGATTTTCTATGTAAATTTATATATTCCCTACTGTAGAAATGGATGTATCTCGTGAGTTATATTTACATTGTTATCTAACTTAGTTGTAGGGTTCCTAAACTCTTAACTCTAGAAATGGATGTATCTCATGAGTTATATATGTTAGAGTAAAAAGGTATTTTCATTTATTAATTAAATCATAATTGATTTAATTATTCGGTCACATTTTTATCTCTAATTTACTTAAGCTAAACTTTAGGAATATAATCATTAATTTTTTATTAATTATTATCATGCAACCTAGGTTTCTCCACCTTCTGGTTTCCAATCTCCTTTCTAAGGATTGATCTCTTTGTAATTAGTGTTCCCTTAGATTCCCTCTCTGAATGAACATTTCATCTTTCAGATCATTATGAGTTGCTTCTCCATTATTTTCTTTTGTAACATGTTTTTTGTATGCAGTGGATCTTGGCGATAGAATTATCAGAGCCTTGTTGTTGGAGACAGTTCTTGAGTATTTTGAACAATTTTTGGAGTGCCAATGGTTCAAGTCTTCATATTTTTTTGTGTTGATCTGGAGGGGATCTATCTTTTTAGGCACTTTGGGCACAAACTGACCTTGCGTTTGCGCTCAAAAGGCCCAAAAACCCCTATTTCCATATATGGCACGTCTAATCTGGACATAGTTGCATTCTGTGGCAAAAAAAGTTTGCCCATACAACCCTTCTCTGGGCACAATTTACGAGGTGGGTAAAAAAATACAAAAATTTCTTTTTCAATTTTTTGATAATAAATAATAATTTATACCCATTCTTTAAATAGGATTTTGAAATGTTTTTGAAAAAAAAAAAAAAAAATCCAAAAAAAGATTGGTGGGGGTCGTACCCCACCCACCTGCTATGGCAGATGGTGGGGCCTACCCCCACCCCCCCTACCCCGCACGATGGCCGCAAGCCCCAAGGAGTCTCACAGGCCCCAATGAGGTCACGCTGGCCCGAAGGGAGCTGCGGGCCCCTTTTTTTTAAAAAAATATTTTTTTTAATAAAAAAATATTGTTTTTTATGTTTTTTTCTCACAAAAAAACACTATTTTTTTTCCTCAAAAAAAACTTCTTGGTAAATTTGCCCAGTCAGCTGCATGGCTACCATGTCATCGCTCCGTCAGCTCTGCCAAATTTGGCCAATGTTTTAGTAGTTCCGCCAGATTTAGAGTCATCACCAAATTTAGTGGGACTCTGCCAGATTTAGTAGAGAATTTTTGGGGTTCTTATTTTTTTGGTGCAATCATAAGATTTTTTCTCATATCTTGAGAAAATGGGAGCATTTTTCGCCAAACGAGATATCATGGGAAAGCTGGTTCCAAGCCCTATCTAACTTTCCAAGTTTGGTTTTCTGATTTTGTCATCTTATAGGAATTTTCGCCAGTCAAATTCAAAGTTCCTATTTGCACTCTGGTCGCCATATCTTGCTCTTCCAGACTCCATTTTTTGACTTCCTCATGTTTTCAAAAAGTTGGTTCCATTCTCCTTCTTGTATGGGTCTCATATCCAGAATCTTCTCTAGGTGCATTTTATTCATGTTTTTTTCTTTTTTTCAATCTGGTGGATATCTTGGATGTTTCGGGTCCTATGATCATTTTCCTTGCATGGGATGACTCTCTTTTAGCTATTATTCATGTTTTTATAGTTTTCTTGTCATTTTTTAGTATTGTAGACATCTATTTCTATAGCTTTTCTTGTTTGTAAATGCATTGGGATAAAGTGTCATCTGATGCATGCTTGGGATCTTGGAAATTTTTGTGTCTATTTGTACTTGCACTACATTATAAAATGCCACGGGGGGGTTTTTTTTTCTTTGTTTGTCATCTGCCTATGTCAAGTGAGTGTTCCTTCAACGACATTAGCCTCATGATGTGTGTTAAGAGAGTGTTTCCTCCACGACGCCATCCTTTATATGTCCTTGTACTTTCTCTTGCACTTTCTATGTTCCTGGTTTTTTATCATGCAGTTATTCTTGGTAGTCTGATTCAGTGTACATGTCATACCTCTTCGTGCTTAGCATTATGGGGGGTATCTCATGTTGATTCTAATGTTTCCTCAGTTCAATGGAGTGAGCTATGTATTTAGTATTTGTTCCTACGTACTAGATGGATGCAATGGTTGGGTACCTATGCATTTTGGTGAGATGGATGATTTACCATATGGACACTTCTTTCATTCCTATTTTGGAGGCATCCTTCCATCTTTAAATCAGCTCTTCAGACTTTGGTGTTTTCACCATCTGTATCTTTGAGTTTCGATGTTTGCCTTGTTTTCCATCCTGATTTGAGCAGTGTCATTTTAGGGCACTCATATAGATTACATTCTTCTCTACCTGATAAGATTCTATTTTAGTGGAGGTTCCAGTAGTTATTCTTTGACAATGTTTGTAGTTTCATGCTTCAGTGGTGTTCTTTATGTTCTTATTTTGATCATCTCTTCATACTTTGGTGTTTTTGTCATCTGTATCTTCGAGTTTCAATATTTTCCTTTGTTTTTCATCCTGATTCAAGTAGTTTCATTTGAGGGAACTCATGCATATTAGAGTCTTCTCTACCTAATCTGTGTTCCTATTTTGTGGGGCATTCTCTAGCTTGGAGGCTTCTTCAATCCTTCACTAGGATTTGTCTCTTTTCGGAGAGGAGTTTTTCCCACTGGGTTTTCTCATTTTCTCCTCTTTACAAATATTTTTTGTACTTGGGTCCTTGATTAGGCCATGTTTTCGGGACCCCTTTCTTGCTTTCAGTAGTTGTTTCTAGCTTTTTAGCTTCTCACTAAGTTTATATTAAGGGGGTGTTAGAGTAAAATGATATTTTCACTTATTAATTAAATCATTATAGATTTAATTATTCAGTCATCTTTTTATCTCTAGTTTACTTAAGTTAAATTTTAGGCATATAATAATTAATTCTTTATTAATTATTAGCATGCAACCTAGGTTTCTCCACCTTCTGGTTTTCTATCTCCTTTATAAGGATTGATCTCTTTTGATGAACTACAACTGATTGTATGTTTGAAGTCATTTTGTTGATAGTCAACCGAGTTACAGATATGATTATAGACATTAATTAGTTAATACATTTTCATTGATGTCAACTTATTTGCGTATCATTATGGTAACAAACATCTACTCTGGATTAAAGATCTGGAGCAAACAAATTTTATGTGGTCAGTAATTGAAGAGTTCTGTATACACTGAGTAATAGTAAACACTGAGTGAGCACAGTAATAACCGAGCTAGGGATCACCGACACATCATGGTATTGACCGAGCAGCTTAATCAAACCGAGGTCGACTAGAACGATGAGTTGGAAAACTAATGATTCTAAGGTAAATGATAAGATTTGTTATGATGATCTAACGACTATGAAAATTCAAGGAAGATCGGATGACGAAGATTGAAACATGTTTTTAACATAACTATCGAGGAAGGTTTAAGCGGCAAAACCAATGATAGAGATTAAGCGGAAAAATCTAAAGGATGGAAATTAAATGAGTTATGATGTCTATACAAGAGAAAAGAGATTCATTATGAATCACATGATGCTATGATGCACACACATGCAAATTTCATGCATGACTGATCAAACTGGTTAAAGATAGAACTGAGCATTTTCTGCAGACATCACCGAGGGATAGAGAAAAGAGCATTAACCAATCAGAACTGAGAATGTAGAATCAGATGAACTAAATTGAACAAATTGATCAGAGGTATTATGTACTCTGCATAGATCTGAAAATCTACAAACAGAGTTGTACTTGAATCAAATCATTATTGTATCAATTTAACCATTGTTACAGATAAATCTCTTAACCGAGTAGGACGTGAAAGTCTTTGTTATGAAATTCTAATGAATGTTGAGTGTTTTCTTGTTGACCCCATAATGAATGATTGGTTAAGAGACAACTGTTAGTTTTAAATCCTATAACCAGGTCACATTTAATAGTGTGCATTGTAACCTTTAACGGGGTTGGCTCTTAACTGAGATCACTTCAGAAGAGTGAAATATTTTGGGTTACCGGTCCTAGGTGGTTTTTTCCTTAGTAGGGTTTCCACATTAAAAATTTAATGTTAATGTGCGATTGTTGTGAATTGTTATTTTTATTTACACATTACTTTATCTACATTGATCGATAATCACAGTATTGATTTACTGATACTCGGTATAGGACTAAAAGTTTGAGACCACAGTATACATTTCACCGAGTTGAATTGTATGTTTGAAATTGTTGTTATATACCTCTGGAAGAATTTGGGACTGTAAGATAATTAAGATCTAACTGATTCACCCCCCCCCCCCCTCTTANCCCCCCCCCCCCCCCTCTTAGTTATTATAACAATTGGTATCAGAGCATATAGCGCTTAGGATGAAAGTTTTAAAGGACTTAAGCTAAAGATCACAAGACGTATAAGAGAGACGCACCGAAGCTGAACCAGGAGAGCTTCTCAACATGGAAGAGTAGAAATGAGACTATACCTGACAGGGATCGGAGATAACATAGCAATATACCTAGGTAATGAGTTCATCCTACCTGCTAGACCTTTGACTGTTAATCAGATGAAAGAGAAACATGAACACAACGTTATAATGGTAGAAATTGCTTCTTCACTTACTGATGCTGAATTTGAGGATATCAAGACTTGTACATCAGCCAAGCAGATGTGGGACAAGCTTGCACTAGTTTATGGTGGAGATGCAAATGTACTGAGAGCTACAAATGAAAGTCTCTAAGGAAATTTTGATGACATGAGAATGAAAGAAGGAGAGAACATAACACAGTACAGTAACCGACTCAAGGAGGTTGTGAATGCTATTCGAGGAGCTGGTGTAGCTATTGATGAAGACACTCTTGTGAGTAAGATTCTTAGAATGTTATTGCCTATTTTTTCTATAAGAGTCTCTACAATACATGAAATGAGAGTAGCACCTGGAAATAATATTATTGTTGATAGTCTTGTCGGTAGATAGATTTATTTTGAGCTGAACAATTTTGACAACAGTGTTGTACCTACTATGGAATCTGCCTTTATGTCTTCTCTAAAAATTAGTAAATATGGTAGCAAGCACATGATAAGAAATAACAGTGATAGTTACAGTGATGATAAAGAACTAGATGAACTTGAAGCATTAATTGTTAGAAGACTGCATAAAGACAAAGGAAGGTATAAAGGTAAACTACCTTTGATATGCTTTAATTGTAAAGAAATTGGACACTTTGCTGCTCAATGTCTTAACAGAAAGAAAGATGAAATAAATGAAAGATCTAATGAAAGAAAAGATGATCGAGAATACAGAAGAAACCAACGGCATGACAGAAGGAATAACCGAGATTACAAAGACAAAGGAGAGAAGACTTGTTACATTGCTAAAGATAAAGATAATGACACTGATTCCGACACCAATGAAGATATTGAGACAGTATTTGTAGCTTTGAAAGAAGATTCAGAAGAAGATGAAAGGTATGTTGAAATAACACTTATTTATAAAGTTAGTAAGCATGACATTTGGGTTATTGATAGTGGCCACACACATCACATGACTGGAGATAAATAAAATTTTGAATTTTTTGAGCATTATAATGGTGGATCTATTAGAATGGGAAATGATACACACTGTCAAGTGAGAGGAAAAGGTACTATAATGCTGAACAATCAAATCAAATGTGAGAATGAATATTGGGTGAAAGGACTTAATTCTAATATTTTGAGTGTTTCACAGTTGAATAACATAGGTCACCAAGTTGCATTTGAAAACAGAAAAGCTAGAATCTATGATGGAACAAGAAAGTTGATCGGCACTAGTGAACAATCAAAAGGTAATCTATTATATCTTGACACTGCTGAAACTACTTGTTTGATGGCTAAGAATGAAGATGTATGGTTGTGGGATAAGAGGCTTTGTCATGTAAATTTTGACAACATGGTTAAGATTAGTAAGAAAAGAAAAGTTAGAGGCTTACCGAGCTTATCTAAACCTGACCATGTAATGTGCAAGAATTGTCAAATGGGAAAAATGTCAAAATCTAGTTTTAAGAGAAAGAATTTTTCATCTAATGATATTCTAGAGATAGTTCATACAGACCTTTTTGGACCAATGAGAACACCGAGTTATTATGGTGACAGATACTTTATTTTATTTGTTGATGACTACTCTAGAATGATGACTATCATGTTCCTAAAAGAAAAATCTAAAGCATTTAAGATGTTCAAATGGTACAAAGCTAAAGTGGAAAAAGAAAGTGGTAGAGAACTGAAATGTTTGAGATCTGATAGAGGAGGTGAATTTATTTCTGATGATTTCACTAACTTTGGTAATGAGTATGGAACTAAGAGACATGTCTCTGCACCGAGGACACAACAATAGAATGGAATTGCTTAAAGGAGAAATAGATCAATTGTGGATTGTGCTAGAACACTGGTGATTGAAAAGAATGTGGATCAAACATATTGGAGAGAAGTTGTAAGTACTTTTGTATACACACTTAACTGAGTAAAACTGAAGATCATGATCAAGAACACAATGAACCTACTGGAGAACACAATGAAGAACAAAGAATTGAACCTATACTTGCAAAATATGTAAGAAGACATCATCCACAGAATCAGATAATTGGAGATAAGAGAGATGGCATGATGACACAAAGTAAGTTGAAAGACAAAACATGTTTGATTTTTGAATTTAAACCTAAAAATGTTAGTTGCAGTTGAAAATGATGAATGGATTATTGCAATGAATGAAGAAATTGAGCAGATACAGAAAAAAAAAAAACCATGGACATTAGTACCGAGACTGAGTGATAAGAATGTCATTGGCACCAAATGGATATTCAGAAACAAATTGAATGAGAATGGAGATGTAACCAGAAATAAAGCAAGATTAGTATGCAAAGGGTTTGCACAAGAAGAAGGTATTGACTATGGAGAAACTTTTGCACGCGTTGCTAGACTTGAAGGAGTTAGAATATTACTTGCATATGTTGCATATAAAGGATTCAAATTATATCATATTGATGTTAAGTTTGCATTTTTGAATGGAATACTGGAAGAAGAGGTATACATTGAACAACCTAAAGGATTTGTTTATTCTGATCAGACAAACATGGTATGTAAGTCACACAAAGCTTTATACGGTTTGAAGAAAGCACTGAGAGCATGGTATGAAAGACTACATTCCTATCTTATTAGTATTGGATTTATTTGAACAAGTGATAACAAAAATCTTTATTTGAAAGGAGGAAATGATGATAAGACCCTTATTGCTGAAATTTTTTTTGATGATATTATATTTGGAGGAAATGATAACCTATGCACATCATTTGCTGATGAAATGAGGAAAGAATTTGAAATGTCAATGTTTGGAGAGATCAATTTTTTTCTTGGCTTGCAAATTTTACAACACACTGAAGGCATCTACATTACTCAATCAAAATACATCAAGGAAGTACTAAAGACATTCAGAATGGAAGAATCAAAACCAGTTTGAACACCTATGGTGACAGGATGCAAACTGACAAAAGAAGATAAGACACCTGAGGTAAATCAGACATTGTACAGATCTATGATTGGCAAACTGATGTATGTTGTAAAGAGAATTTTTAGATATTTGAAAAACACTAATGATTATGGACTATGGTACAAAACATATGGCAAATTCAAACTGAAAGTTTACATAGATGTTGATTGGGTTGGGAACATTGATGATAGAAAAATCACTACTGGTGGAGCATTCTTTATAGGAGAAAGATTAGTTACTTGGATAAGTAAAAAGAAAGGATGTATATCTCAGTCAACTGCCAAAGCATAATATGTTGTTGTTGCTGCAAATTTTTCGAACATAGCATGGATAAAACAACTTTTGAAAGGCTTGAATGAAGAGATAACTGACCCAGTGGTAATTTTTTGTGATAATACTACTGCAATAAATATTTCAAAGAACCCTATGATGCATGCAAAAACAAAGCATATATCTATCAAATATCACTACTTGAGGGATCAAGTACAAGAGAAACAAGTGACACTGGGATATGTACAATCAAAAGAACAAGTTGCAGACATATTCACTAAACCCTTACCGAAGGATACATTTGAGTACTTGAGGGGTAGACTAGGGGTTCGTCCCTTGTCTATCGGTCACTAAGCTAACTAGGAGGTTGCATCAACCTACATATAATCATAATAGCAATTATGTTGATGCAAAGTTGAACTGGACTGACAAAGATATATCAGTACACCGCAAGGTACTTATTTTACTGCACTGAAAACCAGAGATATTTTTTTGGCTACTAAAGAGCTGTATATTTTTATTTTTGGCATTGTTGTCAAAGGGAGAGAATGATCAATGAAATATCTATCCATTAAAGGGAGAGAATGATTCAATGAAATATATAACCACTAAAGGGAAAGAAGACTCTACAGAGAAAGGGAGAGAATATCTACATAGAGAAAAGATTCAAGAATAGAAGAGTCAAATCCCTAGGGAGAGTCTGCATGGTGATTTTTTAATGCTAAAACATTTTATATACTTAAGCTAGGGAGAGATACAACATTTTGCACTTGTAGAATGAAAGTTTGGTATTCTATGGCATTTTCATATTACATATTTCATATTGTGTTTTCATCAATGCCAAAGGGAGAGATTGATGAGCTACAACTGATTGTATGTTTAAGTCATTTTGTTGATAGTCAACCGAGTTACAGATATGATGATAGACTAATCAGTTAATATATTGTCATTGATGTCAACTTATTTGAGTATCATTATGGTAACAAGCATCTATTATGGATTGAAGATCTGGAACAAAAAAAAGTTTATGTGGTCGGTAATTGAAGAGTTATGTATACACCGAGTAACAATAAACACCAAGTGAGCACAGTAATAACCGAGCTAGGGATCACTGCCACATCACGGTATTGACCGAGAAACTTAATCAAACTGAGGCTGACTGGAATGATGAGTTGGAAAATTGATGATTCTGAGGTAAATGATAAGATTTTTTATGATGATCAAACAACTATGAAAATTCAAGGAAGATCAAATGACGAATATTGAAACGTGTTTTTAACACAACTCAGAGGAAGGTTTAAGCAGCAAAACCAACGATGGAGATTAAGCAGAAAAATCTAAAGGATGGAAATCAAATGAGTTGTCATGTCTATATAAGAGACAATAGATTCATTACGAATCACATGATGTTATGATGCGCACACATGCAAATTTCATGCATGACTGATCAAATTGGTTAAAGACAGAATCGAGCATTTTCTGCAGACATCACCGAGCGATAGAGGAACGAGCATTAACCGAGCAGAACAGAGTATGAAGAATCAGATGAACTGAAGTGAACAAATTGAACAGAGGTATTATGTACTTAGCATAGATCTAAAAATCTACAAATAGAGTTGTATTTGAATCAGATCATTACTGTATCAGTTTAACCATTTTTACGGATAAATCTCTTAACCGATTAGGATGTGAAAGTCTTTATTATGACATTCTAATGAATGTTGAGTGTTTTCTTGTTTACCCCATAGTGAATGATTGGTCAAGAGAGAACTATTAGTTTTAAATCCTCTAACCATGTTGTTGGTTGTATTTCTTATTTTTTCTTGTTCTCCTGGTTCCTTGTCCTGCCCTCTGAATCCTGATGTGCGCAACTCAGCTATCTCTTGTTCAAAGTTGCCTTTCCTCTGTCAAATTTCAGGTTTTCATGTCTAAACTTTGTCAAAATTGCAAAAAACCCTGAAAACCCTAGTTGTCCAAGTGTTAAACGATAAAATTTGAAACCCTATGACATGTCTTGTGTTTCAGCGTTTCTTTTTCAATCACTTAAGACATGTGTTTTAAGTCAGGTCGCCTCGTCGCGTTACCCAGGAAGAATATGCCAAATGCCCTCCCGACTTTGCTTTTCCTTTGTGTCGCATGGTCTCGATATAAATCAGAATATTCCTTCATCATTCTGAGCTTAGCGATATCTTGTTAGTCAGGTAGTCGCGGGATATCCGTGTTAAAAGGCTTTGTAAGAAACGGGACCCACTGTTAGTCGGGTAATCGCGGAAGATTTCTCACAGTTATAAAAATATGCTCAGACTTCGCGATTACTTCATGTCGCGCTGTCGCTAGATCAGGCCATGGCTAACGGTTAAGTTTTCCTTCAGTCGCGTGGTCTCGAAATCAAATGGCGGTTAAGTGATTTCACTTCAGACTACGCGACTAACCGTTTGAGGTTTGCGGCATTACTCAGTCGGGATGTCGCCAGAGCACGAATAATGTTTCAATTTTTAGTATGCATCAAGAAAACCAATGAGCAGATGACATCTGTCATAATGTAAGTGGGTTTTCAGGAGGTCGCCAGAAGAGAGAAAAGGATTAAGCGATTATGAGACTAAGGTATGTTGCCTTCAGTCGCGAAGTCTCTGAAAGATTTAAGGGCATGAAGAAATATTAAGCAATTAAGCGACAGCCATCAGATGAAAGAAATAGGAGATCCAGTGGCAGTCGCGAAGTCTGGAAAGAAAAGTGCCCCAGGGAAAAGGTCCTTCCGACTTGGTGATTAGGTCATGTCGCGCAGTCACTGAAAGAAAAGAAAGGGCGCATGTAACGTGTTAAGGAAGGTTGAATATATCTCCCGACTGGGCGACTAAAGGTTATCGCTTAGTCTTAAAAAGAAACATAAGCATCTAGCGACAAGGAGACAACTGTGAAGGTTAGTGCTAACGGCTAGTCGCCAAGTCTGGGAAAGAAAGATGAGTTAAGGTTAACTCTTCGCGACTTTGGTTTCACTTGTGTCGCCTGATCGCCAGATAGTGACTTGGGTCAGCCAGAGTAAAAAGGTGCATGGTCGCCAGGTCTCGAGACGGAACCATGGTTAAGAACAAAGGCCCGCGACAAAGAGACTAATTACAGTTGCGCAGTCGCTGGATTGTAGGATCTGGAAAACGGCGGCAAGTGGTTGATATGACAAAATGAATCATTCAGCAACCAATCACAGACTCTTATTTTGATTACAGTGCAAAAGGGTAGCTGAGATGTGAGACAAGTAACAAATCACGAGATGACATGTCAGCTCTCTTAAACGTTATATGATTGCGCCAAGGATTCATATTTGAAAATTTGATTTCCTGTCAACTTCGTGCAACTACGGCTAGGTTTTTCAAAGTTCACGGTATGGCAAATTAATGACAGAACTGATGTTTCCAAATTATGAGTTGTGTACTCTGAATCATAGCTATAAACCGATGATAGTGCATTCATTTATCTTTACCAAGTTTTCAGATTTCAGAGCCAGGTTGCTAGGTTTTCAGTGAAGGTGATATTCTGTTTAGTTGCAGTATATCCAAGGTTAATTAGAGAGTTCTGAGTTGCAGAAAAGTTGTGCACAGAACGATTTGCTACTCTATCTGCTAGATTTGTTTCAATATCGGTGAGAAGGAAAGAGATACAAGAAATTGCAGACATGAGTGGAGCAGCTAGTGTCGCTTCTACAAGTGGTGGGAGTGGTGAAGAG
>MU223511.1:1084679-1135490 GCA_018584345.1 Thuja plicata
AAATGAAGAAGGACCTTATCCAGTCCTTAGCAATTAGGCTTTTCTTGTCTCTGAATCAGAATTAGAAGGTACAGGGTTCAAATAGACATTTCAAGCATTGTGGTTTATACAAGAAAAATCCCTAACACAGGTGACATTTAACAGTGTGCATTGTAACCTTTAACAGGGTTGGCTCTTAACCGAGCTCACTTCAGAAGAGTGAAATATTTTGGGTTACCGGTACCAGGTGGTTTCTCCCTTAGCAGGGTTTCCACATTAAAAATCTATGTGTTAATGTGCGATTGTTGTGAATTATTATTTTGCTTTACACATTACTTTATCTACATTGATCAGTAATCACAGTATTGATTTAGTGCTACTCGGTATAGGACTAAAGGTTTGAGATCACAGTATACTATTCACCGAGTTGAATTATATGTTTGAAATTGTTGTTATATACATCTGGGAGAATTTGGGACTGTAGGATAATTGATATCTAACTGATTCAACCCCCCCCAGTTATTCTAACACTCTTTGTAATTATTATTCCCTCATATTCCCTCTCTAGATGAATATTTCATCTTTTAGATCATTATGAGTTGTGTCTCCATTCTTTGCTTTTGTAACAACTTTTTTGCATACAGTGGATCTTGGTGATAGAATTCTTCAAATTCTAACAATATCTATATGATTATCTAACTTAGTTGCAGGGTTCCTAGATAGACTCGTCGCATCTTATTCTTCAGTAAGGATTATATCTCTAACTATATTATGCTCTTTATTTCATTTGCACCTGTGAATTTAGGGAAAAGTACAAGGTGAACCAAGAAAGGGACATTACAATATAATATTTTGTAGATTTCCCTATCCTCTTATCTTTTCCAACATTGCTTTTTAGAGTTATTTTTCAACCCACAAATTGAACAAGGTTGAAGATGTCAACATTTCTTTGCTTTATGTCCTAACCTGTGACAATGCAAACACTATATTCTTTGTGCCAATTTGCATGAATCTATAATACTAGAAGCATCGGTTGTATCTTTCTTACCATATCCAAGGCTTCATTCTTTGGCCTCATAATTGGCTAAAAGGGCTATCTTATTCCTTGCTCATGCTTTCCCAAACCTTTTCCATCATAACCTACCTTTATTATCCGCAAACCAACTTTTTTTTCAAACCAACCTTTTCCATTAGCATCACAAGTTATAAAATTTATAGATCCAAATACATCCTTACCTTCATCTTCACACTCTTCACCCATATTAAATGGTTCATTAAATGAAAAATATAAATCACTAGTATCACATGAGACATTGTATAGTGTAGGTTTATAATTTAGACTCTTATTTTCCTTCATATGTACTTAAAACAATTGATTGGAAAAAAAAGTAGTTTCTTCTCTTAATTTTGATACTTCTTTTATGATCTATTTTCCTCCTTCAATTCTTTATTTTACTCTCTAATTTTCTCCAACTCTTCTTTTGAAATACTATTTACAAATATTAAATTTTCATTTTCTTTACTCTTTTACTACTCTTTTCCATTGAAATCAAATATTTAAACTCACATTATTTTTATAATTGACAATAGTTCTCTTATAATAATTTATTTAGATTACCTTACTTTGGTAACTTTGCTCTCGTGAACTCTTCCTTGATTGAAATAATATACCATTGACTTTGTATCTCTTCATATTTAGACTAATAAATACTACAGACTTCATAAAATGTTGTGAAAACTTTAATAAAATATTGTGATCGCCAGTAATAGATGTAGATAAGCTTTCTTGTAAAGCCACAATCTATTCTCACTAAGTCTTTCTTCTCAAATTTGCAACTTTTCTTTCACTTAGACTTTTTTCTGAAAACAATGTCAGAGAATTTGTAATCTTTTTTCTCTTTAATGGAGGTAGCAATCCCTTACATGATACTATACATTCACTTCAAAAAAAATACTATGATTCCTCTTCCTTTTAGGCCCTGTTTGTTTGCAGGAATTGGAAGTGACACTTCCCGGTTTTGGGAGTGACACTTCTCGTTTTTGTAAATCCGCTGTTTGTTTCTCTAAATTGTAATTCTGGATTTGTCAAGTAAAACCAGGTTTAGACACCAAAATGAATGGCATCATCTTCCTACTAATAGATGGAATTAGAAATCATATCCTGGTTTTGATATAATAAGGTTTTGAGTCAAATTCCAATTCCCCAAGATGCAAAACCGGGATTTCAAAACCTGATTTTGTGATAATAAGGTTTTGAGTCAAATTCCAATTCCCCAAACAAACGGGGCCTAGGTGATTTATTTATACACTCGATGACTATTGGACTTTGATGAACACAACTGATGCTTGAAATTAAAAAATGGATATCTTTTATTTGGCCGCAACTTACAAACTCACTATCTGTCTTCTGAATTGGATAGCAAAAAAAAAAATTCAAAATCCACGCGACATACCTCTGACTCGTAACTTCATACTATTTATTCCTGAACCTTGAATTTGGCGGTTTTATCTTTGCCTGCACCTACATCACTTCTCTGCAGATCTTTTCTTGATAGTAATCAATTTTTAGTGATTTGCTTGTGGGAAACATTGTCATAAATACCAATTTTTCTTTGTACTAAGATGTCTATGAATTGTCTTTCTGTTGGGATATAATGCTCCAACAGTTGAGAGTTAGAAAAGGAATTAAATAAAAAATTTAAATCTATTTGAGTTAGCTGTCGATAGTCTTTAGTTAACTGTCAATTAGTTCTTATTAGTTGTCAATTATATCTAGTTTTTTATCATTTTTATTAACATAATTATAAGATTTTGTTGAAGTCAGATGAATATATATATTTGTATTCTCCAATGACAAATAACAAGCTGTGAGTTCCTATTTTCTCTAGTTTTACTTATGCTGTTCTATTTTTTCATTGGCATAATATCTCTGTTTTTAATATGGTATCGGGGCTATCTTCCTATTAAAAATCCGTTCAATGTGTGTGCTTGAGAGAACCCTTCGTGTTTTTTGATTAAGTTAGAGAAGCTATTAAGGAGATGCCTGGAGAAGAACCACCAGATATTGATATCAATGATGATTTCATTGAAGATAAGACACTTATTCTATTTTGAAGAGGCTAATGCTTTGAAGTTAGGAAAGGATGCAGTAGAGGCTGGTTAAATGCTCAATAGTCTGAGGTGCTAATGGATTGGAGAAACTATATGTCATTGGGATTATGAGACACACATGTGGGAATTGGTGTCCAATAGTTCAGGGAGATCTGGAAAATCTGAAAGTTTAGCATCATACCTTTACAAGAGTTATGAGGCATTTCATGTACAAATGGTGTTCAATGGTGTTTGAAGCTTAGATGACAGCTGCATGACTACACCAGCAATTGGAAGCAACTTGAACAAGTCTTACTAATCTATGAACTATTTTCAAAGAATTGTCTTCAAAGAAAAGTTTATGCATAATGTATTTCCTATTAATTTAAGTTATATGTCATTTTGATGTTGTAGCATTAAGAGGGGGTGTTGGAATTTAATGTTCCAACAGTTAAGAGTTAGAAAAGGAATCAAATAAGATTTGTAAATCTATTTGAGTTAACTGTCAACAGTCGCCAGTTAACTGTTTATCAGTTCTTGTTATTTGTCAATATATCTAGTTTGTTGTCATTTTTATAAGCATAATTATAAGATCTTGTTGAAGTCAGATGAATGTATATATTTGCATTCTCCAATGATGAATACAAGTCGTGAGTTCCTATTTATCTCTGGTTTTACTTTTACTGTTCTATTTGTGAGTTCCTATTTATCTCTGGTTTTACTTTTGCTGTTCTATTTTTTCTTTGGCATAATATCTCTATTTTTAATACCTTTTAAGCTTTAAAATAAAATAAATGCTAGTTTTTAAAGATTTCAATAATTTAATTTTATCAACTATTGCTTTTTTTCTAAATTCATAACCTTTTGTTTTATCCTCCGAAAAAACGTTGACTATGGCAGATATTGATATTTCACTCGATGTAGAATAATGGACTGCAAGTAGAAAAGATAATTTAGAATAATTGATTCGTGCCTTCTGAATACTATAGGATACTAGAAAATAACTGAAGTCTATGTGAAAAGATCGCAAATTTATTTGACTAGGCCTTTATGTGAGGTTTCAAAAATACTAATTGTAGTGCTCAATCACAAAATATTGTACTCAATAAAGATAAGTGTTGCCATATGGAGATAGTTCCCTTCATTAATAACAAGAAAAATTAAATACAATTCAATAGATTTGATGGAAGTATACAACTCTTTCACAGATATCTATTAGCCTTTCTATTAAGGCATCATCAAATTCATTGTTGTTTGCATAAACAAAACATAGAAATTCACTTAGGCTATTCTCCTTTCCTACTCCTTTTCTGAAGATCTGCCAAGCTTTCTGGAACTTTGTCTTCTTTCCATCAGTGTTGAGATCCCACATCCCTAGTACCACATTGGAACTCACCGTGACGGGGAGCTTGTCCACTACCTGTAACACAGCATCCTGGTTAGTTTGGACAAAAAATCTTTCTGCCAACCATACCCCATAGGATGGAGAAAAAGGATGAATTGTTTTTTCATAAATCTCTCCATCATGAATGCGCCCTTCCCACCACATACCTGAACCCATGATCGTACGGAAAGCATCATGTGCCTCATCCCCATGCCTCGGGGTAAATAAGGCAGCGATCTATTCCTCCCATGATTCCTCACATGGCCTCGATCCACATTTACATTTCACATGAAAGCTCTTAGCCATTTTTGACATTGTGTTTCTCATATTGTCTGGTCTTGTATCTAGAGCTCTATCGGTCCAATTCAAGACACATCTTCCCACCATATTGATTATGTAAGGTGTGCTTCAGATTATGTTAACAGTTCCAACAGCACCAACTGATTCAACCAAATCTTTCCAACTTGTTGTGACCATTTCACACACCGCCCATCGGAGATAGAACCCCTTACCTATTTTGCTCGCTTGGTTCTTTTTGGTTTTGTGTCGTCCTAGTAGCTCTAGTTTCAATCTCTTGAAGTTTCCTTTTGTTCCTTTTGAGAGGTGGTCAGTATGGGTTAGTTTTGAACCCTCTTTCGATTCCTTGACTTTTAGAATCTCAAACTACTCCCTAGTTTTAAAGTTCAAGTGCAATTCCTTGAGGGAAGCCAGTAAATGTCAAGTCTTTGTGATGCCTCTCTTTTGTCATGTCAAGTTTCTGATGGAAAGCAATTTTAAAAAGCACCAGAAACAAACAGCCTGAAAGGCATCTAGAAATGGTTAAGTCTCGAGGATTAAACCCCAATACCCATGCATTTGGTGGCATATAGATTGAAGAAAACATGTCCACCGCGGTTTTGAGAGAATTAAGGAGTGTTTTAAATCCATGACTAGGCTCTCACCGTGCTCCAACGTAGTTTAGAGGTGGCAACAAAAGTGGAATGTCCACCAATAGCCCTCTAGAACGCTCCAGCGCTAATTTGCATGGCAAAGGGAATCTAACGCAAGAACATCCACCAATAGCCCTCGAGAGCCCTCAACGCGAATTGGCATGAGTAAGAGAAATTATAAATGATGGGGAATCCCACAGGCACCCGCTGAATGCGCTCGACACATACTCAGCTCGGGCAAGGAAGCATCGATGATAGATGGTTTACCATGGAAAGCTCTCAAAAGAGCGTCGAGAGAAGAAACGCTACTGAGCCCATGGATTTAAGACCGAACTTTACTTGATGAAGGCTATGAAACATGGTTGTTACAAAATCGTTTACACCCTCTACATTCCTCCAACGAATTCACAATTTAGGACATTGCTAGGTTCGATATCCCAGCAGCTATGGAAAGGATTAGAGAGATACACGGGCCTGATATCAAGGTCCATGTGATTGCGCACTGTGTTGGGGGCCTTGCAATTCATATGGTACTACTAGGAGGCTATATATCAGCTCATAATGTTGCTTCTTTAGTCTGCACAAATTCATCAATGTTTTTCAAGGTCACAACTTCTGCATTCATCAAGCTTGTGCTTCCACTAATGCCAATTTCAAATGGCGAGCATGTCAAGAAAACAGTGCTGGAAATTCCTGCAAATTCCAAAGAAGAATGGAGACACAAGCTCCTCAAGTCCATAGTCAAAGTCATCCCTCGGACAGAGAGATGCACAATAGATGAATGTGAAGTCTTTTCTGGGATCTTTGGGAGCACATTTTGGCATGACAATGTGTCGAGCACCATGGACCACTGGCTCTACAAGCAAGCATTGCCTCATTTGCCAATGGCAGACTTCCCGCATCTTTGTTCAATCTGTATTGCTGGTCACATCGTGGATCCAAAAGGAGACAACAGTTTTCTCATCTATCCAGAGAAGATGCCATTGTCCACTACATTTATATCTGGTGGAAGGTCCATCCTTGTAACTCCAGAGACCTCTCTCTTAACAATCAGTCCAATACAAGAATCCACAGCAGCGAATGAATAAAATGAAGGAAAAGCTTCTGGGTATCGTTAAACACGCTCAGTATGGAATCCCCGCGAGAAAGAAGAAGTGCAAGTCAACGCACTCCAAGGATAGTCTCCTCCAAAGAAAATCCTTCACCACTTCCAAACCCCGCCCACAAGAAGTGTGGAGCGCAAAATCCATTTGGTTGTGGAATCCCCGCCGAACAAAAAAATCTACCACCCCAAAATGCCGCCTGTGAATGCTGGAGCGCATTTCAACGGAGTTGGGGAATGGTCAATGCATAAAAATAAAAAAAATCCATGATGGAGGTGAAAGTGCGCTCAAGAGTATTGTGGGGCGAAGTTCCTCCCAAGTCAGGGAATTTTTCAGAGTAAAAGAATCCAGCACAACCGACATATTACACTCGAGTGTGAATTCCACAAAGTCATGGAAACGTGGAAGAAGTTTCAAAGAAAATAATCCATGAGGACTCTCCAATTGCACTCGACGTAATGAAGAAATTATGTCAAAAAGAGATCCACAACGTGCTTGACCGCGAATTCCAAAATCTTGAAAGCGCAGACAAATTTGGAAAATTTCGAAACCTCAAAACAAATTCGGAAAACCTCGAAAATTTCTCGAAGTCATGAAAATTGGAAATCTTAAAAAATTCTTCGAAATCAAAAAAAGTGAAAATTTCAGAATTTGAAAACTCGATGAAAATTCAAAGATCTTAGAAAAGAATTTGGAAATTTGGAAATCCGAGATATCTTGAAAATTCCAAACTCGTGAAAAAATCCAAAGCTTGGAAAATTTGGAAGATTGAAAAATCTCAAAAAAAAAAAACTGGAAAGTCTTGGAAAATTCCGAAATTTAGGGAAAATGGAGAAATTCGGAAAATCTTGAAAATTTCAAGTCTTGGAAATGATGGAATCTGCAAGAAATTAAAAGTTTCAAAATTCTTGGGAATTTGGCAAATTTGAAAAAATTGAAAAAATTGGAAAATTTTAAAAGTTCAGAAATGGAAATTCTTGGAAAATTTGAAAATGTGGATAAATTTGAAAAATCCAAAATTTTAGAAATTTTGGAAAAAGCCGGAAAGTTGAAAAAGCGGAAACCGTGGAGAATTCTGAAAACTCTAGATTTTAAAAATTAAAAAACAAAAGGCCCAAGATTTCGAAAACTGGAAATTGGAAACAAAAGGGGTTTTTTTATTTAAATGTAATATTAATTAAATATTGATTTATTTAATATTTAATTAATAAACCTTCAAAAAAATCAAAAAGTGATAAATATGAGAAATTATTAATTAAATATTGATTTTTGTCTATATTTAATTATAAATCGAAAAAGCAACAAGTTAATTATGAAATTTGGAAGATTAAAAGTGGAATTAAATCACTTTTTTGAATTGATATTAAAAGATTAAATATTGAAATTTATTCTTTTTCAATATTTAAAATAAAAAATCAGAAGGATGGATTAAATCAAAACTTCCTCATGAAGTAAAAGTGCTTGAATTGGCAAGTTTTTTCAAAAATGGAGAAAAGTAGAGACAAGTGGCATTTATGGGAAAGAATCTTCGCCTAAGTTGGCAGTTTCCTAAATTTAGCTCATGTTTTTTAAAGCAACTTTTCAGGGTTTTAGTCTATATATGAGGACTCTCTCATTTTGTCATTACACAAAGTTCGAGAAAACAAGTTGATGAGAGATTTTGAGGAATTGAGAGGATTCGAGTGAAGCTTTTTTCGAAAGTTGAGCAAGATTCTTGAGGAGAGAAAATTTCCTAACAGGAGGAAATTCACTATTTTCGAAAGGCGTGAAGAATTTAAAATTAAAGTTTCAGAGAATTTTTTTTCAGTAAGTTGGAGGAAAAGCATATTTTGTGGAGGAGAGAGAAATTCGACCTCTGAAGGAAAAGATGAAGAATTTGTCAGAATTTTAGAATTTCCTCCTTAAGAATTTGGTCTTCTTTTTCATTCTCCTGTGCAATTCTTATGTTTGCTTTGATTTTTGTTTTGCAGGAATGGTGGAGCCAAGAAGAACGAGCATGACGAGGAAGCAGTTGATAAAGAACGAACAGAGGAGTTTTTTCCCAGAATCCAAGATTGTTTCAAAGTGGGTAGAGATTGGAGACACTAGCCTCGGAGTCCTGGACATGACAGAGTTTCACAGGAGGATGTTTGGATATAAAGATCATCAACTAACCAATTTGGCCACCCGAATTGTGAACAGTGGAATTGTGGCTACAGTTGGCTTTGCTCCGGCTTTTCAACATTCTGAGTTGATTGTGGAATGCGCCAGACACTTCAATTCAGGAGATAGAACGATTAAAGATTCTGATGGAAACATCATTGCTGACCTTTCTCCACCCGCAATCGCTGAGGCATTTGACATCCCTTCTTCCAGGAAATTGGTGTTGAAGATGAAGAAGCAGGCACATAGAGTTTTTTCTGCAGGAATTCAATACTGTGAAAATGTCATAAATGACAAGTGGTTGAGAAAGAATAGATCCCACCATTCAAAATTATCGAAGGAGTTGGTTTGGTTGGATTTCCACAGGGATTCCAGCGACTCGATCATGATGCTGAGTAGAATCTTTGGCATGCCACACTCCTATTTGTTCGAGTCATGGATGTGGTACTTTGTCGAGCAAGTAGTTGAAGAGCACAATCACATGGACTGGGCTGGAATGATCAGTGACAACCTCAGTGAACAGTTGGTGAACCTTGAGCAATCACAGAAGTTTTGTATGAGCTCCTATGTCATATACATGTTGGCACAGAATACGAGGTATGAGGGATTGCAGTGTAAGGGAGCAATCGGAAGTGGCACTTCATGGATGAAAGTTCACGAGTGTTACCCTCAGTTGCATTTGCAGGCCATAGATGATTATGTCCGGGTCAATGATGCCTTTGCAATGCAAATTGTGAGGAATTTGCAGAAGAAGTTGCACATGAGATTACCTAACGGAGCAATGAAGCTAGTGGAGGAATACGGAGCCTGGTTTATTCAGTTTCCCACTTTCTCCTATATGAAAGTGCAAGGATTTTCGGCACAACCATACAAGCTTCCAAGATATCCTACTGACAAGATGGTCTTGTTGGAACTTACTCGGCAACTGACAGTATACGACAAGATTCAGAAAGGAAAGAAGAAGTTGGGATTGGATTTCCCGATTTCTGTAGGAGAAGATAAAGCTGAAATGTGCCTGTGTCTAAAGGCAACTGAGAGATCCCAGGATGAGTTATACTTCTTCCATCTGCCATTCTACTTAGGAAAACCGGATTTTGATCCGTATAACAAAATCAAGTTGATGGCAGGAGCAAGGTATCAACATAGGATGCACCTTGAAGATTTTTGGGCCAATGCTGCAGATGAAAATGAGATTAGGAAAAGGATGCGCTCCAGATTGCCCCTGAACATCATCAGAGCTCACAAACTCTTTCACGTACCTGATCAGATGGAGGAAGATTCAAATGTGCTTCAGAAAAGGTATAATCCAGAAAAGGAAAGGGCTACTCATCCCTATGACTGGCAAAGAAAGGAGATTTCAGATCTTGATGTTTTGGCAAAACCAGTCCTGGACTTCACAAGGTGGTGGATTGAGCAACAACTTGGAAGAATGAGTGTACCAAAAGAGGACTAGGCATACGAGTTATTAGGACATCAACCACTACGGGATGAAAGACCAAAGCAAACTTCAAGAGAAAGGATTGAAGGAAAAAATTTGTCAGGGAGTGCAGAGCACAGAAAAGAAAGGAGTATTGCTCAGGAAGCACACACAAAGAGGAGGTTGGATCTCCATATTGAAGAACCACCACAAAAGAGACCAAGAGTCGAGGAGATGCCATCCTCACCTAGCCGGATTCCAAGTATGCAGGAGATAGGCGCTTTTTCCATAAAAGTAGAAGCAAGTAGGGTGAGAGCTGAGCAAGGAGAGCAACACGTGACAAGGTCAGTTCAGGATAGATTGAGCTTCAACGCCAATGAGGGGTTTGCACCAGCAAAAAGTAGGGAACAGGGTGTTACCACTAAGGAAAGTCTTGGTGTGTTTTTCAGAAGGATAATAGAATAAGAGATTCCCACAGCTGAAGAGGAGATTCCCGCAACAGAGACACCAGCCCAAGAGGTGATGGCAGAAAGTCCTGGAGCTGAGGAAATCGACACAAGAGCGGTGTAGGGACAGAAGCAAATGGTAGTTCAGAATGATCAAGGGGCCGCCATTCGGAATGGGTGAGGGAGAGGCTCCAAAGAAGTCAAGAAAAGGAGGTTGACCTGACTGTCGAATTGCAAGAAATCGTGAACAGAGTCAACCAATCGCAGGAGAAAGGAAAAGCTAAGAGGTTTGCGAAGATTGTCAAAGGAGAGTCTGGGTCCATAACCCTTCAGCTTGCAACACCGTCTGTGGACAAAGAAAAGGATCAAATTGCCCTAGATGAATGTAATGTGGCCAAGTATGACTTAGGTCATGCCTCCCGAGAGCAGGTATTGGAGGAACTTGATGATTCTACACAGGCGGTCAAGAACAAGATGAGGAGATTAGAAGAGAAATATCAGAGGCATAAAGGAGAGATCATAGCATTATGCGACTACATCAACAGTCTACCTCATCCAGTAAGGGAAGAAGGTCCATCTCTTGTTCCTCCGCTGGTTGTTCCAACTGAGGCGGTAGAGAGTATAGATAGAATCAGGAGAAATTCTCAAGGGGCAGAGGCTTGGATCGAAGGCATCCAAAATGAGGCCCACAAGCATGCTGATGACTTGGTACGAGTTTACGACAGGGCATTGGCCATCCTTTCCCGAATTCAGTGCATGGAGGAATCGTGGGAGGATGAGCATATCTATTAGGACGAGATGATCATGGAATTGCAAGAGTTGATGGAGATGCCCAGGCATGTACTAGTTGACCATGGGATCATCAAAGAGGGAGAAGCATATGATTTCACCCGATGGTATGGAGCAGTGCTCATGGCCAAGGAAATGTTTGGGCATTTCATTGAGGAATCTTCTTGATTGAAGGGAATAGCTGAGAACATAAAGCAAGAAATCTCCAACACTATCGCATCACTGGTATCAAAAAGGTTGTATAAAAAGGAGATAAATGTAGGCAACCTGAAGAGTAAATTGGAGGAATTCTTTAGATTGAATTTCTTCACCAAGGATGATTTCTAGAACTTCTCCACCTTCTCGAATGATATGCACACTGCTCAGGATTTGTTGCCAGAATGGTTGGACAGCTTGAGAAAAGTTGAATGAGCTATGGTAGCTTTGGAATTCAAGCAAGAATCAGCACCGAGCATCAGTATAGATGAGTTAGAAGTGTATTGGGAAGATTCCAGGCATTCAGGCAGAGTGGTCAAAGATAGATTCCGTGGTGGAGATACATTTAATGCATAGTGGGCACACTTAGTGGTCATTTATTGTACCCCCACTCTCCTTATGAGCATGCATGCATAAAGGGTACTTATTGCCCACTATGGTGGTAGATTCCTTTTTCATTAAGGTAGATTCCTTCTTCTTTGGCCTAACCCTAATTAGGGCTGAGGTGGCACGATCTGGGCCATCGGTTATTGTTTGATCCGATCCACTCATTGTATTCAAGGACCTATATAAAGGCCTCACTTCTCATTTGTAAAGGGGGATTTTGAGATTGTTGCTAAAGAGCTACTGAGACAATAAAGTTTTCATTGTTGGTTTCATGGTGAATACTTGATGTGTTTTAGTGCTTGCTTGGTTTCATAATTCTCTCATTTAGTTTAGATTAGTTGGATAAAGTTAGATGAAGTGTTGTGATTGCAATGATAAATATGATGGTGTTTTGATGAGTTCCTTTGGTTCATACTTTTGACGTTTTACTGATTGTAAATCATTGTGCAAAGTTAGCCTAAACCTCATTCATGCATATGCTTAACTTCTGTCATTTGCGTACATTTTTCTTCATGATGGTATCTGTGGTGGTATGAAAATCCTTTGCATAAACCTTGAAGATTGCACCAGTTCTTGTGTAGTTGTAGTATAACTTGGCGAAGCGAAACCTGGTTATTGAGAATTTGTCCACCGAAGCATTGACCATTGCTATCATTTCCCTTAGGAGTAGATTAAAATTTCTAAACCCTACTTCCTTTTGCTTTCTGCATATTCTGAAAAAACTCCAAAAAAATGTTTCATTGCAAATCTTTCAAGACTGAAAATGTAAGGCCCCTTGTGATATTCAGCAAATCACATTTACCACCGAGCTTATCCATGGTCAAGGCCTAACACGAATGGAACCTTGGAGTGACCTATATGATCTTCTCGCAATCTTAGCATATACGGAACTTTGATCAAGAGAGGATAAGATACCTCGGTGTTTTGTTCTACTGTTTGGTGGGTCATAAAATGCACATCAAGAGAAACTGGCGCTAGGAGGGCCCACACAAGTATTTAAAAGATTGTGCATTATGAATCAAGATGGTACTACCACATAGAGACGTCGTACTTGTCCTTCAGCCAAATCTTGGATTCGAAGACAACCAAGAAGACATCATCGCAGGATTGAACTCTCTCCTGGAAAGTTAAGAAAAGTGCAGTCGAGTATATGCGAGTGAATTTTGTGTTAGAAGAAGAAGAGAAAGCTCAAAGGATTGAAGTAGCTATTCAAAGAGCATTAATCATTCAACTTCCAACGCCCGTCAGAAGGAATTAAGGAAGATTTCACATGCTGGAGCGCATTAACTCATTCTCGCCTGAGGTACATCGAAGGATTTTAAGATCCACTCTGGGAGCGAAAGAATTACAAGAATTAAAGTTTGATCCAAAGCCTAGGCGAGGCAAGAAAGAAGTATCTACAAGTCAAAACTCACCAAGTGTAGCAGATCTCACGAGGTTATTTCAAACTCCACCTTCGCAACGTCGAGTGCAAGAAACTGCTCAAGCGCAACAAGGATTAAATCAAGAAGGAGCTACGTAGATTCAACAAATAATAGTTCAGATACCCATACAAGTAGTTTCTCTTGCAGCCATTCAACATCAAGTTCCAGCAATGGCCCAACAACCATGGCATCCTCAAAATGTGTCGCCTCTTGCAACATTTGCCGCTTATCATAATATGTCAAAGAATCCAGAGCATTTTTGTTCCAAGTTCTTTGTTAATGACGTCAACCGCACTGCTGATGAGCACATTAAGATTTTCAAAGACGCCCTTCAAAACAGAAATGTTCAAGAAGAGGATGTTGCTTGCAGGCTATTTCCCTAGTCACTGGGGGAGGAAACATTTTACTGGTACATCAATCTGCCTCCGAATTCAATCTCAACTTGGCAAGAATTGAAGGATGCTTTCCTCGGGAAGTTTAGATTGTCAATCACTCTAGCGGAGTTGCATAGAGAGTTCATTGAGATAAGAAGGCAGGAACGTGAGCCAATTGGTGCCTTTAACAATAGATTTCAAAGGGCCTATTCAAGATTGCGTGATCCCTACCGCATGGGTGATGATGCAGCACGACCTATTTATTATGTAGCTCTAGACTTCTTCACCTCCATGTTTGTCCAAAAGACTCATCCACCTCCTGCTAAATTGATTAAAGCTTACACAAAGGCTGAGAGAGTAAGTTTACAGTCACCAGCAACTGCTACTAGAGCGCCAAATTTCTTTGGGAATCCTAATGCTTTGAATGAAGGAACGATGAACCACGCACCTACTCTTAATCATGTTCCTGTTCCTTCCAATCAGTTAGTGCCGCATCCGGGGGCCCCTATGTCTCAGGCAATGCCAGCACAACCTGTGTATTTGCAGAACATGACAACTTCTACAAGAACTCAAGAAGAAAGGGATGAGATGAGGGATCTGATAGAGCAAGTAAAGAAGTTGTCCACAGAGGTCACCTACCTCAGAAATCAAAATAATCAATTGCAGAATCAACAAAGAAATTACCAGTCACATCAAGGTAACAACCGAGGATATCAAGGGAATCCCCATCTCACCAAGAGAATCATCAAGGCTATAATCAGGGATATCATGATAATCATTCTGGGTACCGAAACAATAATCAAGGTTATCAAGAGAACAATTATGGGTATCATAATAATAACCAAGGACACCAGAAAAGATCATGGAACACAAATCCAAATAATGGTGGTGTACCCTCGCCGTTAGATAACCCACCAGCTTCCGAAAACCGACCGGCAGATAATGTCTTCCTAGCAGAAGCAGCGTTGTTCGGATGGTGTCGATTGCATGAGACAAATAACCATTCCGAGTTACAATGCCAAGAATTTCAGAGGGTTGCCAACATTTTCAAAGGAGAAGTAAGAAACACTACTGCACCTGAAACTCCTCCGCGTATGGGGTATGAGTTGGTTCCTTCACCAAGGTATGACCAGGTACTGGTCTTTGATGATTTCACGTTTCCTCCTCCTGATGTACAAGATTACATGCCAGTGCAAAATAATCAGAGATTCCCATCGGCATCAACCAATGGTCCTATGGAGGCGCCCATGTATCAAGTTCCACTAGGAAATCAGCCTCCACATGCATCCCCGAATGAACCATTGCATAGGGATGGGTTTTCCTTCCCTCCGTTATACAATAGTATCCTAGTGGAGGGAGTAAGTGAAGTTCAGGCATTTCAACAGACTTCTAGAAATGCGGCTCTTAAAACATATCAGAGGAATTATAGAAATCATGAACCCATGACAACATCAACTCCTCCGAACAATTTTTCCACACCTCTGCATCCCAGTGCGAATAATGTTTTGAGTCCTCTGAGAGACGCACCTGAGTATCGACCGTCGGCTAGTTCACAAGGTGAAAAAAGGCAACTGACAGCAACGAATGCCCCACAAAATGAAAGAGGACAACTTACTACACAATCTACCGCTCATCATGGAGAAACGAGACAGAAAGAGAATCCTCCCAGGGTGGAATTCAAGAGGCTGAGCTCTTTCGCGCTAGAAGAATTCAAGAAGATCAAAGTTAGTCTGCCATTATATGAATTGATGAAAATCCCAGAAGTTAGAGAAACCTTATTGGGAAGTCTGAATGATGTTGCTCCCAGGAACGTTTCCCAAGGTGTGTCACATCCACCTAGGACCAACCCCAACAACCCTCAGTCTGGTTTTGTGCAGAATACCAATGTTGTTGAGGATGTACATCCAAATGCATCTGATGTACACCAAATTCCTCCAAGCTTCATTGGAATGGTACAAAATTTTCCTGATGACCAAAGGTTCATGTCAAATGGAATCATATCACAAAGTGACCCTGCAGCTAAGGGAAAAGAGATAAATGGAAATATAGATGCTCTGAAAGAACAAAGAACGAATCAGAACATAGATGATACTTCGCACAGTACGAAGAATGAAGAATTTAATCCAAGAGAACAAAAGCCTGTAGTTTTCTATCAAGGAAAAGAGGAGCCTGCCCCGTTCCTCGTGTCAGTTCGAATATTTGGGAAAATGTTACATAACTGCTTGATAGATTTTGGTGCATCTAGTAATGTAATGCCCTTGGAAATATGTAGAAAATTGGGATTAATCCCACTGCAGATAGACAAGAAAGTGACGCAGCTAGATAAAACCAAAGTCCCGATTGTGGGAGAATTGAATAACATTCATATGCAACTTGCTTCAAATCCACGAATCCAAAGCTACATTGATATATCCGTCGTGGACACTCCGGAAGGATATGGTATGCTTTTAAGTAGAGATTGGGCAAGGAAGTTGAACAGATACATAGCTACTGACTTTTCCCATATGTGGCTACCATGGAGAGGAATCCCAAATCAGATCAGGATAGAAAGTACACCTAGGCTCCATCTGCTAATAACCGAATACGGTGGAGACAATGAGGTTTTATTCATGGAAACAACTTTGGGATCATATGTGCCCAAAACTGGGGAAATTTTGATGTTACAAGGTTATAATCAAGGAGGATGTCCAGACGTGATCCCCAAGTTCACTGAAGCCCCTGTTGATAATGATCCAAAGCCAACTTTGAATGATGAGATGTTTGAAAATTTTAAGAACTTTGTCCTAAGGAGTGTGAAGCAAGAAGTCGAATTGGGCAAGGATGCTTGCATTCAAAACCTGTTGTTACCCAATTGGTGCAGAATTTACAATACTTTCCACTCAGAAATTTCATGCACAATGTGTAAAGCCGCAGTTGCCGAAGTGTCAAAGATGGTTCCCCAAGCATCAATGATTAGAAATGTTGGAGAGATCGTCAATGTTGAAAATTCACCGCATGTGATTATGCCACGACATCAAGAAATTGGAGAAGATAAAGATCAAAGTTTCAAAGGAAACCATGATGAAGAAATAGACGAACCAGGATCTGAATCCTCCCAGGCACAAAATGATGATCAAGCATGGACACTATCATTTGATGGATCCAAGTCGAAGAAAGGAAATGGAGTAGGCATTGAGCTAGTCAGTCTGAATGGAGAAACGTATTTAGCGGCACACAGATTGCAATTCCCATGCACAAACAATGTCGTTGAGTATGAAACATAAGTTATTGGATTGCTACTTGCTATCCAAAAGGGCGCCAGGATCCTGCATGCGCGCGGAGACTCAGACATAGTGGTTGGCAAAGTTCGGAAACAATATGCATGTCATGACAAAAGGTTGGGTCACTATCGCAATAGAGTTTGGGACTTAATTGAAAGCTTTGACGCTTTCAACTTTAAAAGGATAGGTAGAGCAAATAATCCGGTGGCAAACTCACTAGCCCAATCTGCAAGTTCGTTGGAACCATTGGCCATGGAATGTGTGAAGAAATTCACAGTTGAGCTAACATCAGTACCCTCAGTCCCTGACAATGTTACAAATTTCCAGGTGTTTGAAGATGATAAGCATATCCTCGATTTTCTGACGAGTTTGAGGGTATTTGAAGCAGAAGTCATCGATGAAGGAGAACAACAACAAGCACAGTTTGAAATCGATGAAATTGTGAATTTAAGGACAAACACCATTCCTAAGGGAATGATAGAGTTGGAAAGAATTTTTTATTCTGACAGGCTGAGTGCCCTCAAGTACCAGACATCTGATGGAGGTGAATGCGAAAAGGTAAATATAGGAACAGAGGAAGATGTCAAGAATATTTTTATTGGGAAAGTCTGTACTTTGGAAGAGAGAGAAGGCATCCTGAATTTGATGAAAGAATTTCCAGATGTAATTGCATGGGGATATGAAGATCTGAAGACATATGATACATCCCTCATCACACATACAATCCCCCTCAATCCAGGTTGTAAACCGTTCCAACAAAGACAGAGGCCGATAAATTCGATGTTGGAACCATTGATCCAACAAGAAGTCAAGAAGTCACTTTCGGCAAGAATTATCTTTCCAGTTAGACACTCAACGTGGGTCGCCAATCTGGTTCCTGTTAGAAAGAAAGCTAGAGAATTAAGATTGTGTAGATTTCTGAAATCTTAATAGAGCTTCAGAGAAAGACAATTATCCGGTGCCATCCTTAGATCAAGTAATACAAGTTGTGAATGGGTCTCAAATGATGTCATTTTTAGATGGCTATTCTAGATATAACCAAGTAATGGTAGAGGAAGAAGATAGATTGAAAACTGCATTTACAACAAAGTGGGGAACATTTGCTTACAGAAGAATGCCCTTCGGTTTGATCAATGTTGGAGCCACCTTCGAAAGGGCCATGGACTACGCCTTCAAAGATCTGGTTGGGAAATGCATCATTATATACATGGATGATCTCACTATGTTTTCTAGACATAGAGAAGACCACAAATGATTTGCGAAGAATTCTTCAGAGATGTAGAAGATATGGGATATCATTAAATCCAAAGAAATGCATGTTCGCTGTCACTGAAGGAAAACTATTAGGTCATGTCATCTCTGAACGTGGAATCTCAATTGACCCTGAGCGCATTCTAGCCAGAAATAATTGAAGTCATTCTTTGGAAAAATCAACTTTGTCAAGAAGTTCATCACCGGATTCGCCGAGATAGTCAAACCACTGAATGATATGTTGAAGAAAGGTGCAAAAATAGATAGGACACCAACATCAAAGAGAGCGTTCGAAGAAATCAAACAGGCTATTGTGGATGCTCCTGTCCTGGTCAGCTCAAATTACACCAAACCATTCTACATATATTCCTTTGCTTCAGAACACACGTGTGCGGCTATCCTCACTCAAAGATCAGAAGAGAAAGATGAGCATCCTATTGCATTCATGAGTTCCAATTGAGATACCCAAACGTTGAAAAACAAGCCTATGCTTTGGTGAAGGCAATAAAGAAATTTAGACATTACATTTTGAGAAGCAAAGTGTACGCAATAGTTCCCAATGCCGCAGTAAAAATCTTGTTAATGCATAATGAGTTAGGAGAAAGAAAAGGAACCTTGGAGTGACCTATATGATCTTCTCGCAATCTTAGCATATACAGAACTTTGATCAAGAGAGGATAAGATACCTCGATGTTTTGTTCTACTGTTTGGTGGGTCATAAAACGCACATCAACACAACTGTAGAAGAAGATTGTGATATCATGTTGATCCTTCGTAATTTGATCCCCACCATTTATTCTAAGAATGACATTTGGATGAACCCAGATTTTGGTTAGAGTGTTTTTTTATGGGGAAGCCAGATTTGGCCACATCTTGAACTTCCCTGTTCAGAGTCTTGTTGCATCGCCCTGCAAGTCTAGAAGGATGCTGGGTAGAACCCTAGCAAATCAGAACGGAATTCGTCCACATTAAAAAAGGCCATCATGACAACTAGTAGAGATTTTATGTGTTTGCATAGGAAGTATACAAACACGCAACGTTGGTTGAAAGATACATGACCGCGGACACGCTAGTTTAGCATATCTATCTTAAGCATAGGTTGGATGAAAATCTCAGGCCCTTCTTTATTCAAAGTACCCATCATTGTTTGAGCCACTTTTGCCCCATCAAGGGTCCTATCTAGTTTGATATATTAACTATTTCTTTTTTGATCCATTCCTCTAGGTTTGGCCAAGGATAAGGACTTGCATTTACAATCAATTTGTTATTATGCACTGCACTGTAATTGGCCAAAAGGTTTGCAACACCAGTCGCCCCTTTGTACATGTGTGAGATAGCAAACTCACCAAGCTTTGATAGTGTTTCCCAAATTATTGTAACCCATCTCTTTGATTTCCAATTTAGTGTTTCTTTCTCTATCACCGCTTGAATGCATAGCAGTGAATCTCCCTCATATCTAGACTTCTTATGTTTTTGTCCATACACAATTTTAATCTTGAAGCCAAGGCCTCCATTTCAGTTTTCTTGTTAGTAGTTCTTTCAATTTTCTTTGAGATGATCCAGACATAGTTGCCCTAGTGATCTCTCACAATGCAACTGGCTCCAGCCTGCCCTGGATTGCCCTAAGATACACCATTGAAGTTCAACTTGAATCTACCGAAGGACAGTATAGACCATTTGATATTCTTTCTGTTCTCTTTCTTATTTCTATACACCCCAATAAACCTTTTTAGCTCATTCAATTTTTCTGAATTTCTTCATTCTAGTTGGTGAAGATTGTAGAAGATTTAAGCTGCACCTTAGCATTTGATATTTCACACATTCCAACACTGATTTTCCTCATAAGCTCCTCCATTTCACAACCCATGTTAGTGAATATGCGTTGATTTCTTTCTTTCCATATATATTACAAGACCATAGATGGGATGGCAATCCAGATTTTACTCCACAGGACTTTTTTTTTTTGGTTAAGGCCAGCTTGTTAAGAATTCAGAAATAGCCTCCTGTCTAGGCCCATGCCACCCAAGCTGGCTTTGTGCCCAGTTCCAACATTTTGAAGAGTACAGACAACACAATAGTGGGTGATTAACCAATTCACATATTGCCTAGCATAGTGAGCAATGACTTGGGCCATCAAAACCCAAAGCTATTAATCTTTTTGAGGTAAGAATTCTTTTATGGATGACTGTCCATAAGAACGTCCCCATCTTCGGGAGGACGGCTGGATGCCAGCAAAAAGGATCCAGCCAACATTTATCTTTTTTTGTCACCTTCTAAAGAGCGTACCAAATCTTAACTACATATTTTCCAGATCGCACCCTGCACCAGACCACTTCATCATCTTGTGCTTTCAAAATGACCTGCCTTTGGCTTAGTTCCATATTTAAGTGTTATTTTTACTGATTTGAGTGTATATCCATAGGTTGTGCAGTCCACAATCGCCCTTCTCAGAACTTATATAATTAATTACTCGTTATCCAAATATTTCAATAATAGAAGCCACCGAGTCTTTGATTCCGTCAAGCTCAATAAGCGGTGGAAAATTTTCTCAAGAGTCAAATCAGAAATCTGCTTTCGATCCATTGTTGATCATCCATGTCATGTGTTCTGTAATCAAACTTCTACTATCCCAGAGGAACTTCCAAATGGCAGATCCGTCATTTGAGTTACTTCTGAGGATTCTGGCCAGATCTCTATTTTTTAAGTAATTATTATGGAAAATGCAGCATTAAAATCTGTTCGGTTCTTTATACACCTTCCATGTTAGTTTGATGCCCACAGCCAAATTCTACACTTTCATTTTCCTTAATCCTGCCCCTCCTGCTTCCTTTGGTTGGCGCGTTTGATCCCAGTGAATCAATGTGACTTGCCTAGAATCTTTAGATTCTTCCCACAAGAAATTTTTTAGTAGGCTTTCCAAATTGGTTTCTATCTGGTGAGTAATCTGAAAACATGACAACATATATTGGGACTGCAGATTATACAAATTTAATCATAGTGATTCTTCCTGTCAGTAACAACCATTTTCTCTTCCACGCTGATATATATTCCTGTAGTTATCCATGATTTCTTCCCAATGTCTGGATCTACATAAACCAGAGATTAAAGGAACCCTGAGATGTTTCCATGGGATGTTAGCAATCTTGAATTCAAGTACAATGGCAATGCATTTCTGAATCGTTTTTTTTGTGTTGAGAAAGAAAATAGAGGACTTTTGTTTATTCGTTCCCAATCCTGAAATCCTGGTTGTAATCCTCAAGAGCTTTCTTGATCACCTTTGCTTCCCTGAAATTTGCTTGCCCAAATAAGATTGTGTCATCTGCAAACTAAGCATGAGTGATGCGGTCCACCTCTTTAACCACTCTAATTCTTTTCCATAAATTACTATTATATTTTTCTTTGAAAGATCTTCCCATTGCCCCTACCATTATAACAAAGAGAAATGGAGAAAAAGGATCACCTTGCCTGAGGCTGTTGGAGGCTTTTAAGAATCCACAAAGAGATCCTTTAATATTTGAGTATCTTGGCATTGAAATACATCCCCAAATCATCTCAATCCATGAATCATAGAAGCCAAATCTTCTGCGAGTAAAAAATTCCAGTCCACCCTATCATAAGCTTTTCTGACATCCAACTTAATAAGCATTCTTTTGATCTTCTCTCTAACCACAGTGTGGATAACCTCATTTGAAATAATGATGTTGTTACAAATCTCTCTTTCTAGAGTAAAACCATTCTGCTCCTCCGAAATAACCAAACTCAAGATCTTCTTTAGCCTATTTGCCAACACCTTTGCTAAGATCTTGTATGCAGTATTACATAGAGAGAGGACAATAGTCATTGAAAGATGAGCATTCCTTTCTGCTCCTCAGAAATAACCAAACTCAAGATCTTCTTTAGCCTATTTGCCAACACCTTTGCTAAGATCTTGTATGCAGTATTACATGGAGAGAGGACAATAATCATTGAAAGATGAGCATTCTGCTTGTTTGGAATAAGTGTGATGGCTGTATTATTAATGTCTTTGACAAACTTTCTCCTTTTCCTAAAGTATTTCAATTTCAACATTTTCCAGATTTCAAACTCTGAAAAGTGCCAGCAATTCCGATAAAAACTTGTGGGAAATCCATCCGACCCTGTTGACTTGTCAAGATGGAGCTGCACGGTGGTTGTATGTACTTCCTCCAATCTAATTTCTGTCGTTAACATCTCATTATCTGCATTTGTGACACATGCAAGTATGCAGGAGAAGAACGAGTCTGAGTCGAAAGACCTCGTTTGATTTGTACATAGAAATCCCTCAAAGAATGAGATTGCAGCTTCCTCCACCTCCACTCTGGTAGTAGAGATCGACCCATCCACTATTTTGATCTCATTAATTCTGTTTCTTCCTCTTTGCTTTAGAAGAAATATGAAAAACTTTGTATTTAGATCCCCTGCTTTCAGCCATGAGTCTATAGCTTTATCCCGCCAATAAATCTTTTCTCTAGCTAACTTTTCCATGTACTCTACTTTCAATCTTTTCCCCTGTTCATAATGTTCTCTATACATTCCTGCAATGATCACTTTATTATTCAACTCTTCCAATTCCATTTCAATTTTCTTTTTTTCACTAAAAGTGTTCTTGAAAACTTCAAGGTTCCAAATCTTCAATTTCAATTTCATATGTTGCAGCTTGAACAAAATGTAGCCTGGTGTTTCAGAAACGTGGGAGGAGTTCCACCAACTCTCTAAAGCCAGTAGCAGAGAATCTTCTTGCCACCACATTTTATGAGACTTGAATCAATAATTAGAAGGTCGATCCCCATTTTTGATGTCCAAATTGATGGGAAAATGGTCTGATGTCGTCGAAGGCAAAATCGTGGCCTCCAAGGAGACTGAATCCTCGCTCCAATTTGATGATATTAGGAATCTTTCAAGCCATTCTGATATGTTAGTGAATACAATCCTTCGGTTGGTCCAGGTAAAGGTGCCATTCGAAATATGACAATCCAACAAACCAGTTTCATCAATAAAGTCTCTAAAGTCCTGCATCAATTTGTTAATTTGTAAAAGCCCGCCACCTTTTTCACTGAGTTCCAATATTGCATTAAGTCTCCACCTGGAATGATTGTATCTCCCAAATCTTTGACTCCGTTGAATATGTTGCTCCAAACCTTTTTATCCTCTGTTTCAATTGACTCGTACACATTAAACAAAATTAAAATCAGAAGTTTCTTACTTGACATACCATCCAAATTGCATGGGAGTCTGTGACCTTGACTACCAAATTGGTATCTTTCCAAAGAACTCCCAGTCCACCTGCTGTGCCCACCGCTCCTACAAATTCCCAGACCAAAGTTACAGTATTTTACGAATCTCTCTACTTAAACCAGATCAAGTTTTGTTTCCTGTAGAATAATAATGTCAACATTTACCGTATCCAATTGACTATTAATTAGGCATTGTTTGTGAGGGGTATTTAAGCCCCTGACATTCCACAAGGCAATCCTCATTGCCCTCCAAGGGAGGGGGCTCCTCACTTGGATTTTTTAATGAAGTATTTGTTGCTTGCCAGGCCTTTTTCAATCGCTTACTCCTCCCTCTTCTGCCTTCTTGTTTTTCTCCCCCTCTTCTTTTTTTCTTTCTTTGGTTCTAGCAAATTAGCCACCAATTGCCTAATACATCTTGGATCAATAATTCCAATATCATCCTTATCCAATCCTTCATCACATTCCCTATCCGAATTATTAGCCTCCTCTGACCAATTATTTTCAATATTTGTTGTTACTTTCCAAATGGATGAACATTAGCACGGAATGTCTTCCTGTAATAAATGTAGTGAGCTTTTTTGATCGAATATTATGCTAGTGTTGTTATTCACTAATAAACCTCTTGCCACATTTACAATTCCTCTCCCAATGGTCCCTGGCCCGACATTTAAGGCAAAACTATTTTTCCTCCTCCATTTCTATTGATTGGATCCAATGGAAACCTTCAGCAGTTAATTCAACTTTTGTCAGAATTTGCTTGTCTGTTGCTCTTTGGAGTCTAGCATATAGATAAAGGAAAGGAAAGGAAAGGAGCTTTTAGAGTCCACAATACCAGCAATCTGTTTTTGGGTCTACATATGCTGACAGTAATTTGGGACTACCCTGTAGTCCTTGCCAGAGGCACCTAACTGTGCTACAAACAAGGGGTACATACCTTACCCCCTATAGGATTCAAACTTGTGACCTCTCTTTCAAGTTTCAAGAGAACAAATTCTCCACCATAAGAATCCCCTTCAACTACTCTACATCAATATCCATCAATGTACTATGCGATTGGCCAATTTTTTCCAAACAAATTTCAGACCAATATTCCATCGGTAGGTTGTATAGCCTTATCCATACCGGGTGTTCATATGGGGTTAAGACAGTTGGATCCAGATCAGGGCACCATTTCTATAAATACAATGGATATTCGCCCATTTTCCATAATTCCCCTTGTAAGACTGAATCCTTAATTTTGGATGAGACACAATCCACAATAAAGAATCCGTTTGGCAAGAATTTGAGTATTTCTTCTGTTTTCCAATTTTCTTGGATCCAAGCCTGTATGGCTTCCCTATCTGTACTTGGCGCAATGAAGCGAAGATTATTGCCAGTCCTAACAATATCCCAACATCTTCTTCACTTTCGGATTCTATATCTATTGTTTGTAACTTTGTAGGGCTGATTTGTCATTTTTTTATTCTTTTCCTGCTGGAGACGTATTGTCTGATTTAAATTCCCACTTTGTTGAGCAGGCTTTTTTTCTTAGGATGCAAGCTCATTTTTCCACTGAATTTGAAATATTTGATTGTTTAATGATCATTAGAAAATTGTAATAGACCTGCAAACATTATGTTAGGTCATGCAAAAAACAGAATAGAAAAACTACAAATTTAAATAATGAAATCCTATAGACAAACTACACAATCAAATAATGAAATCATAATGCTAAAGAACAGATAAGTTAAAAATTCAGAAAAGAGGTGCAACTGTGCAGAGTGTTGTCACCTCAAGTCAAATTGTGGATGCTCAATGTTTCTGCATGGATGCTTCTAAATTAAGCAGGAGAGCTGATTGCTGCAAAAATGCAAAAATGTGTACAGGCTAACAAGCAGAGCTATTAAATATTATTTATGTAGTATTGTACTCTTTTTGAGAAGAGTAAAAATAAGTTAATTCTCCAAATTTATTGAAGATGCTTTCAAAAATTTGTCTTAGATGGGAGGTGTAAGAACTAATCGGCGTCCATCTACTCAATTTAGTCGGGAGTTGCACAGGGAAAGTAGTTTTGGTATAAATAATAGTTAAGAAGTGATTTGTTATAAGAGAAATCTGTTAATTGTTTTCATGAGTTTTGTTTGAGGTATTGTAACAGTGCAGTACCCAAAATGAAATGCTTTATCAGACCAACGTATATTTCAGAATCTTCCTTAATTTTAAGAGGATGAAGTGTGGTAGTTCTCGCTCAAAGTGAATTGTGGTGAGTTACTCTTTGAATCTTCTGCTGATACATGTTATTTTTGGACACCTACAACGAACATGGATACTCAATATTCTCTGCAACATACACGGTTTTCAGCCTGTGACACATAGATAGATCCTCTCTAGGTTCCTGCAAATTCAATCAACGTAAATCTTTAATAGAAAAATTTCTGATAATCTTCTCTTCTGATTTTAATTGTTAAAAATCCTATGTACTGTGCATAGATCTTCTCCAGGTTTTCACAATTTTCTGCTGTGATATTAATTGTTCAAATTTGGAGAGTTTAAATTGATTTCTCTATTATTATTATGACCTGAGATCATAGCAGCTCTAATACCATGTAGAAAATTGGAGGATATAAAATAAGATCATAGCAGCTCTGATACTATATAGAAAATTAGAGGGTATAAAATAATATTTTCTATACATCAAATAGATGGATCCATAGATCCTTTAATCCGTACAAGTATGAAAAGATGTGTCTCTTCCATCAACATGCCCATTGATAAAATACAGTTGATATTTTTATACATAAAAATATATATTATAAATAAAAAGACATTATAAAGAAATTGTAAAAGCAATGGCCAAGTGAGATGACATTAGAAATATCTCACCATAATACCATGAGGACAACACTGAGTTTCCACACCGGACTTTGTTTCATTGAAGATGAGCGAGGTAGCTTGCTAGAAAGTTGGATCAAAAGACCAAAAAAATCATATCTATCTGGAAAAGAAGATAACATAAAATACAAAGATTGTTAAAAAGAACCAGGACAGATGCAATGGGCATGGTATCCAGGAATTGGATTGATTGTCAGTCTCTCTCTCTCTCTCACATTTCATGCCAGCTGAGATGATATCCATTTTCTTCAAGCATTTCAAACCTTTTGACAATTCCATTCATGTGCGTAGTCTAGAGTTTATTCCAGAGCTGTACAGGCTTCCTGAAGGACAATTCAATGTCATAATTCCTACCCAACAAATAATCCATTGATATATATAGGCAACGATGTCTTCCATACATATGAATTCATAAAGCAAACGGAATAGTCTAGGTCTTCAAGCACTTCAAAACATCTTTTACAAACTTAAAATAAAACCAAACTTCTTACCAGAGCATGTCCGACACCCTGCAGTTTGATATAGTGCAAACTTGTGTTTATAGCTTGCTTCAACTAGCATCACCAGTAATCTCGACAAGAACAATGTCCATGTTTGAAGTGATGGAATCGGTTGGCATCTCTTACAACAATTTCCCTTGCAACAAGCTTGGAGATAAACTTGGTTGCATTGTGGCAGTCAATACACACTCGAAGGTTTTTAACAACTCTAATGACTGTTCCTGGGGAGGTGTTTAATAACCCAAATGCAATTGCCAATTTCTCGCTATGGTGACGCATGTATAATTCCCTCTCCTCTTCCTCCACATCATTTGGTACATGTCTTGAATCAGGAAGATATCCTGCTGCCGTCATCTCCCGGGTCAGTCTTTCCAACATTATATAGATCTCTTCTGTTTGTGGGTGTGATCTGTCTCCAGCACAAAAAACATGTACTGTTTTATGAACTTCAATCCAACTGCACCCAGGGATCTTTTTAATTCCTCTGTCTTTTGACAATTTTCTTATCTTTTGAAGGCCAACCCACTTGCCTTCCTTTGCATAGATGTCTGAAAGGAGAACATAAGACGAAGTATGTTTGGGATCCAATTCAAAAAGTTGTTCTGCTGCAAATTCTCCTAACTCTATATTCTCATGTGATCTACACACCCCAAGCAAAGACATCCACACATCTACATCAGGTCTCAGTGGTATTTTGATGATAAAGTTGAGGGCTTCTTCAAGATAGCCAACGCGGCCAAGAAGGTCAACTATGCATACATAATGATCCATTGTAGGTATAATACAGTGAAAATCATTCATGCAATTAAAGTATTTACAGCCCTCATCTACAAGACCTGTATGACTGCACGCATATAAAACACAAACAAAGCTTACATGGTTGGGGTGGATTTGAGAGTCCTTCATTGCTTCAAAGACTTTCAGGGCATCTTTGCCATAGCCCTGCATTGCATACCCTGCAATCATTGCTGTCCATGAGACCACATTTGGATGATGCATTCTATCAAACAAGTCGTGGGCTTTCTGTATGCTTCCACATTTAGCATACATGTCTATCAAAGAATTTACAACCGCAACGTCTGACAGAAATCCACTTTTGATTATTCTTTGATGGACCTCCATACCCTGTTCCAAAGCTCCAGTTTTAGCGCATGCGGGGAGGACACCGGCAAAGGTCGCTGAGTCTGGCTTTACCCTTGCCAATTGCATTTGCTTAAAGATCTCCAGAGCCTTTTCAACAAGCCCATTTTGCGCATATCCGGCAATGATTGCATTCCATGAAACCACGTTTGGTTGAGGCATTTCTTCAAAAAGCCTCATGGCCTCGTCAAAAACACCATTTTGTGCGTATCCAGCAATGATTGCATTCCATGAAACTACATTTGGTTGAGGCATTTCTTTGAAAAGCCTTAGAGCCTGGTCAAGGACACCGTTTTGTGCATATCCCGCAATCATCGAATTCCATGAGACTGCATCTCGATTAGGTAATTTGTCAAACAGCTCGCATGCTTTCTGTATGCTTCCACATTTTGCATACATATCTATCAGGGCACTTGCAACTACAACATTAGACAGCAATCCCCTTTCAATTACTCTTTGATGGATGATTATACCCTGTTCATGAGCACCCATTTTTGCACATGCTGGGAGAATGCTGGCGAAGGTGAACTGATCGGCTTCAACACCACTTGGTTTAATTTGGTGAAACAATTGCAATGCCTCTCCAGGAAACCCGTGTCTTCTGTATGCCGCAATCATCAAATTCCATGAGAAGATGTCTCGTTCAGTCATACGGTCGAAAAGTTTTCGAGCATCCATCAAATTTCCATACTTCGCATATATGTTTATAAGATTATTTTGGAAAAATTGGTTTCTCGCAAATGTAAAACGCATCTCAGGGATGAAATAGTGGATTAGCTTAATCTCTGGATAAGCGATGCCCATTTATTTCTCTCTGTGAAATCCCATCGCTGCAACAGCTTATCTATGCTGATAAGGCTTTGAACTTTGAACCATCAAACGACATGCTCAGCAATCCATTTCTTTGAAATTCAATGTACTCAGTGTCTGTTGAAACATTTCCCTGATAAATCATATCTCGCACACAATCTCTTCTAGAGAAGGATAATTCCAAAAACATCATGACAGTAGGAATTTACATATGCATCGAATGAAGAAGCCGAGACAGGTGGAACCTTTTACTTCGCATACAATTCTTGGGGAATATGACATGTTTTTAGACTGAAAATTTTGTTTGTGTTCAGTAAGATAGGAATTTAATTCTTTTTTTCTGAGTTTCTATATTATTTTTTTATTCATATCATATTGATGGCATGTTATATTGTTCTTTGTAGATCTATGTGAAAGTCATAAATCAAGAACATTGCACTTTAGGTTGTTCATTTACATGTTTTGTTAGATCATATAGGCAACAAACATTGCATAATTTCTCATTTCATAGAGACTACTATCCACCTATAAAATAGTGTCATGGGAATAGTCAATTCTCGCACTTCTTATAGTTTTCATGTTTCTCTTCCATTGCAACATATATCTTCAAGATGGTCCCAATGCTCTTACCAATCCTCTACTACATAACTAATCTTACCAATCATCTATTACATAATTTTATTGGTTCATTCAATTGATACCTTAAATTCTTTATAAGATAGTCATATATAAAAAATTTTAAAAATGTTGAGATTTTGGTCAATGAATGAGGACTTAATCTTTCTTTTCTCTGAACTTTAAGCTCTAGAAATCAAGGTGGGTATTCCCTTTTATCAATATCAATAAATTATTAACAATTATATCAAAGTATTGAAACTTCTCCCACTCCCGCTTTTCACTCTCCTGCCCAAAAATTTAAATTGTACCCCATGGTTGCAGATTTTGGGGAGGACTCTACCTCCACTCAGTCTGACCCCCCTCCCAATGCTGAAAATATTTTGGACCCCCTTATGACACATGGGGTTGCAGATGTTGTCTCGAATGGGTCCAAAGTTTCGTGTGGAAATTCAATGTCTGATGGTGATGTCTCAAAAGGATCCAAGGATTCAGCTAGGACTTCCTCATCTGATGCCAATCATGATATATCTGTTGAGGATCCCCCTGAGACTGATTAGAAGGGTGCCCTAGTAGGGTCGAATAATAATGCTCTGGAGTTTATTCTTCCGAACATTGTTCATGATGAACTATAACTGATTGAATGTTTGAAGATGATAAGTTGATGATCACCGAGCTGCAGAAAGTAAATGCAAGACATTAAATCAGTTAATGTATTGTATTGTCATTGGTGTCAACTTAATATATTATGATTTCTCATACACATATTGTCACAACACTTGAAGATCTAAAGAGACAAAGTTTTTGTCGTAGGTACAGGTATACACCGAGTGACAAGGTTACCCGAGAATAGTGAACCCTGAGCAATTCATAGTGTTGCCTGATGGACTGTTAGATGATATTAGTTTTTGGTACTGATCATACTGTTGATATTCATGTTTTGTCACTGATATCAACATATTTTTCTGTGGAGAGGACAGACTGGTTACTTAACTGGCAGAAGTGTACAGACACTGTACGGATGATTCAGAATGATCGAAGTTGGATATGTGAAGAAAGATGTGTGTTGACCTTATTTCTAAGGTTGCTTGGCTTTATGTTACATATTGCGGATGTTATAGGTGATTTGGTGAAGACTGGTTTCTGGACTATAATTGTGATGTTGGACAAAGCAGGTCTCTATGTTTCGGGTATATCTTTCTGGCGAAGATATTTCAGATGAAGCAAGCTTACTGGTGGACAGCCAACATATGTTGGAATAATGGGTTGAGTTTGATTATTGTGTGATTACTGGTGACGTTAGGTGTGGCGTATATTCTGGAGGAGACCTATCTAGTGGCTGACTTCAGACATGTAGCGTTTAAAATGAATTGTGAGTGTGGATTGTGGATCTAGAAGTATATGTGATGGATTGTATTTGATGTTTACTTGTTATAGGTACCGTGTGTATCTTAGCAAGGGGTTATATATTTATTTGTATATTGGAAAGCCTTCATTGGCTGACCTAATCAATTATTTGTATATTGGGAAAGCTTAATTGGTCAACCTAAAGAATTATTGTAAGAGGGTATATATGTGAGATCTTTTCTTTTGGAAAGATGTGGCAGAGATTGAAAAGGAAGAGAATTGTGGAAGTTGCCAGGCTTGTTGACTGCTGGATGTAGAGCAGAGTTGATTGTTATATTTCATTGGAACTGACCAAGCAAAGACAGTTGCTATCAGACAGTTCACTGGTTTGTATATTTTCTATATACACTTGTTTGGATTGTGAATCCTTGAGGATGGTTTTAAGCTTCTTTGGGCAGTATGCCTAGGTAGTGAGCCTACTACTTTTCTTGACTCCTAATAGGCTCTATCTCCTAACAGGGACTGTGTACTGTAATATTGTAATAAGCTCTGAACAGGGCTAAATCTTTTAACAGGGATACTATACTCTCAGTACATTATTTTTGGGTGATAATTCCCACCGGGGTTTTACCTTTAATAGGGTTTCCTCGACAACAAGTATTATGTTATGGTGTTGGTATTTACTGTGTTATCATTTGCATTGTAGTTTTGGTTTCTAAACATTAAAGTTTAATAATCTATATTACAACTGATTCACCACCCCCCCTCTCAGTTGTCTTGTGGATTTTTATTCCTAACATGGACAGTCAACACCGACGGACAGTGTTACCTGAGAGACACAGTGGTACCTAAGCAAGTGTTACCAAGCAAACTAAGAGTTGATGACCGAAATCAACTGGAGTTAGAAAATGACAAAACTACTTAGTTGGCAAAGCTATATTTAGATTTAACTGATTGATTGCTTTATTTTCATTGACCAGTAGGACTAAGGATAAGAAGAATATTTAAAGCTAGTTTTATTCACAGTTGTCAAGGAGAAATCTACGGAATAAAACTAAAGCAAAGCTTTAAAGATTAAAGCAATGCATGGTGGGATTTGCGGATCAAGAAGCAATCTATGTCAAGAACAAGAAAGACAAGGAGGTTGAGCGGCTAATCATGTCTATATAAAGAGACAAAGAATTCATTATAAAAAAAGAGGAATGCTAAATATAATTCTGATGAAGATATAAGTCTTCATGAAGATCTGATCATATAGGCTGAAGAACAGAGCCAAAGAAATTTTGCAGGCACCGAGCAACAGAAGCAAGAGCATTCACCGAGAAGAAAGAAGAAATAAGGGGAGCAAAGGAATTAAAGAGAACATTGATCAGAGAGGTATTATGGACTAACAATAGTTCTGAAAATCTGTAAGTTAAAGTTGTATTATTGAACAGATCATTTAATGTTTCAGTTTAACCATTGATTCCGAAAATCTCTTAACCGAGTGGGATTTAACCATCCTTAATGTATTGAGATACTCAAGAGTATCAAAAGGTTTTCTTGTTGACAAAATAGTAAATGCTAGGTCAAAAGACAAACTGTTAGTTTTGAATCCTCTAACAAGGTCGCACTTAACAGTGTGTTTGTAACCTTTAACATGGTTGGATCTTCACCAAGCTCACTTCAAAAGAGTGAAAATTTTGGGTTACCGGTCCCAAGTGGTTTTTCCCTTAACAGGGTTTCCAAGTTAAAAATCCATGTTTCAAATGTGTATTTCTTTCATTTCTTTGATGTTTTGCTTTACACATTACTAAAAAATGGATTGGTCAGTAAACACTAAGTTTGATTACTACTACTCAGTAAAGGCTAGGAAAACATAAACAACATATCTAACCGAGTAGTATATATTTGATAAGATTACTTAAAGGCATGCATCTTGAAGGACTGGAAGATAACTAGAGGATATTATATTTGTGATATAATTTTTGGTTGGATTATTGGAATTATTTTTAAGGTCACCGATTCACCCCCCCCCNTTCCCCCCCCCCCCCCCCCCGCCCCCCCCTCTTAGTTATTCTAACAATTGGTATTGGAGCTTTGGTGCTTGGAAGAGAGTTTAAAGACTCAAGCTAAAGATCACAAGATGAGTAAAAGGGATGTGCCTATGTTGAAAAAAGATAGCTTTGCATCATGGAAAAGCAGGATAAGACTCCATCTATCAGGTATTGGAAATGATGTCACACAATACTTCAATATTGAATATGTTGCACCTAGTAGACCTCTGACTATTGATCAATTGAGAGACAAACATGAACACAAATCTATGATGATAGAACTTTCTTCTTCATTGTCTGATGTTGAATTTGAAGATGTCAAATCATGCACCACTACAAAGAAAATGTGGGACAAACTCAAGCTAGTACATGGAGGAGACACCAATGTGCTAAGAGCTAAAGCTGAAAGCCTAAGAGGAAAGTTTGATGACCTAAGAATGAAAGAAGGAGAGAACATCAGTCAGTATAGTAGTAGAATCAAAGAAGTTATCAATGCTATCCGTGGAGTAGGAGTACTTGAGGAAGAAACAGTTGTAAGTAAAATTTTGAGAACCTTACTACTTGTTTATGCTATTAGAGTATCTGCAATTCAAGAAATGAGAGCAGTAGAAAATAACAATGTTACTCTTGATAGTTTGATTGGTAGACTTATTTCATTTGAGATGAATAACCATGACAAAAATGTCTTACCAACTATTGAGTCTGCATTCAAATCTTCTCTGAAAATAAGCAAATCTAGTCACAAACACACTATGAGAAATTATAGTGAAAGTGATAGTGATGAACAAGAACTTGATGAAGTTGAAGCACTAATGGCTAGAAGATTGCATACAAATAAAGGAAGATATAAAGGTAAATTACCATTGGTATGTTTTAACTGTAAAGAAATTGGACACTTTGTTGCTAGATTCCCTAACAAGGAAAAAGATGAAAGAAACAATGACAGATCTTATGAAAACAAATTTGATAGAAGTGATGATCGAGAATACAGAAGTAACTGAAACTCTGATAGAAGAGATAACTGAGACTACAAGGACAAAGGAAAGAAGGCTTGTTACCTAGTTGAGAACAAAGCTGAAAATACTGACATTGAATCTGATGAAGATGTTGAGGTAGTATTTGTTACTATGGAGGATGATTCAGACGAAGAAGAAAGGTATGTTGAAATTGCACTCATATCTAAAGTTAGCAAAAATGATGTCTAGGTTATTGATAGTGGCTGTACTCACCACATGATTGGAGATAAGGAAAAATTTGAAACTTTTGAATATTATAATGGTGGATCAGTTAAGATGGGTAATGACTCACCTTGCCCAGTTGAAGGAAAAGGAAACATCATGTTGAATAATCTGATCAGATGTTAAATGCATATTGGGTGAAAGGACTTAACTATAATCTATTGAGTGTTTTTGCATTTGATAAAAAAAGGAAAAGATTTATAATGTAACAGGAAGGTTGATTGGTACTGGTGAACAAACAAGAGGTAACCTATCCTATCTTGATGATTGTAATATAGAAAATATTGATAGGGTTTAGAACAATGGATATTTTCTCATAAAAGTGTCCCTATGCACATATTATCAACCTTGCATTTAATTGGAATGTATAGGGGATGTAAATTTGGAAATGTTTGTAAAGGAAAATGGAATAAAATACATACCTCCGAAAAATAACTTGCTGAAAACCCTGTCAAATGGTCTCGGAAACTATTGATTTTCGTGATCCTGAATTGAAACTATGAGATCTACAAAACCCAGAAATATTTTTCCGATCTGGCGTAGTTCTAATTTTGACACTCAAGTCAATGTCGACAACCTTGACCCAGAATTTCTGATTCTAACCTAGGGCAGAATTGACCTCCGATTCTGACCTAAAATCTCTGACACAAAATCTGTTTCCAGATCCTAAAATTTTTTTGAAAAGGGTATCTGAATCTGCACTTCAATTCGCTGTTATGAACCTATCCCTGAAATAAAAATGGTTTGTTTGTTGGGGGGAGGGGTTTGCCTTGGTCAAACCCTAGTTTTGGAATTAACCTTAAAATATAATTGAAATATGAATTCACCTTGCTTGTATAGAAATCCTTGTGGCGGATTTGAATCCATGGATCCACAAGTATGTATGCACCAAATAGATGTAGAATGTAGAATGTTGGACGTAGGATGTCTCAAATCAATTTCTTTTAGATCTTCAACACCAATCTTGAATGGATCTTTGAATAGGAAGAGGCTTGGAGGAATGTGGATGGAGAAATCTTCAACAAGAGGGCTCCATAGAGCTTTGAATACTTCAATGGCTACCAATGGATCTCCTTGATAAATTGAATGATTGAATTCTTGAGTGCTTGAATGCTTGAGTGTAGATGATTTCTTCAATAGATTCTTGCTTCTTACCTTGCACTTAGATTTCACCTCTTGAGCTTTAGAGAAAATGAGAGGAGAAGGCTTCCTTATATACCAATCTAGGGCAAAATCTTCTAGAGAGGCCTACATAGGAGAATTAAATTTCCATTAGACCTATATCCCTAGAAGAGGACCTATATTAAATATAATTTAAGAGTCATCATTTTGAAACCCAAAACAGCCAACCCAGAAGCGGGAAATGAACTTTTTTGAAGCCTGGCATCCAAAAACCCCGAAAACTTGAAATCTAGACCTTGGGTCAAAATTAAGGTTGATTCTAACCTAGGTCGAGGTCGAGGTCGACCTTGACCCAGAAAGGTTAATTTTGACCTTGAGGTCAAAAATCTCAATTTTGTAGTTTAGGATGCCAGAAACAGGCCGAAGAAAAGTGGGAAATGGGGAAGAACAAGGGGGAAAGCCATATCCAAGTTAGAGACTCATTCAAGGTGCTTGAGATGATCCCAAACCACTTACTGAGAGGGCATAATTGTATTTGAAGGCATTCATCTTATAGGACTGAAGATAACTAGAGGCTTAATATTGTGGTACTAAGTTTTTGGGTTGATTATTGGAATATTATTGAGGCCACTGATTCACCCCTCCCCCCCTCTTAGTTATTACTAACAAGGTAAGACACTATTATCAAAGTTATTCATCTCAAATGAAATCAGTCTACCAATTAGACTATCTAGAGTAACTGTATTGTTTGCAACTGCTCTCATTTCTTGAATAGCAGAAACTCTAATAGCATACATAGGTAGTAAGGTTCTTAAGATTTTACTTACCACTCTCTCCTCTTCAAGTACACCTCCAACTCCTCGGATAGCATTAACTACCTCTTTGATTCTGCAGCTATACTGAGTGATGTTTTCTCCTTCCTTCATCCTTAGGTCATCAAACCTCCCTCTTAGGCTTTCTTCCTTTTCTCTTAGTACATTGGCATCTCCTCCATGTACCAGCTTCAACTTATCTCACATTTTCTTTGCAGAGGTGTAGGTTTTGACATCTTCAAACTCAACATCAGAGAGTGATGATGCAAGTTCTATCATCATGAAATTATGCTCATGCTTTACTCTTAATTTCTCAAGAGTGTGAGGTCATGTAGGCAACACATATTCAATATCAAGGTATTGAGTAACATCATTTCCAATACCTGATAGGTAGAGTCTTATTCTGCTTTGCCATGATGCAAAGTTGTCTTTATTCAACTTGGGCACATCTCATCTGTTCATCTTGTGGCAACCCGAGAGAACAATTAAAGAGGAAATCGAGAGAACAGTTCAAGTAAGGAACCCAAAAGATAGTCAACTAACTTCAGAGCATAACTGACTGTCAGAAACTAAAAGTTAGTTGCAGCCTGCAAAAAGTGGATCTTACTTCCACATCAGATAAAACAATCATGTTCTATTTATAAAGTTTTGATTTGTTTTTAAAACTATTTCTTTAGGGACAAGAAACATAAATTTAAGTGTTTTAATCAGTCTAACTGATTTAAAACACATAGACTAGGAGATCAAGGTAAAGTTGTAAACCTGAGATCTTAGAGTTAACATTGTTTTACGTGAAACTTGATTAGGTCAATCTATCTTATAAATAGACTATGTAATCATTCATTATTATGCATGAGAGAGGGATGAGAAAGGATATGAGAGGATGAATGAAGCATACAAGCACATCTATGGATCAGACTGAAAGTTTCATGAACCAGAACAACAAAAGGTGAATTTGGTTAGCAAGAACCAAGAACAGAGGCTACCGAGCATCAGAGGTATTATTCAATCACAATAGGTGATATACTTTTTCATGTAAACTTAAATGGATCTGTAATCAACAATAGGAGATTGCATACACTAGGTAAAATTGTAATTTTCTATCATTCTAACAAGTGAAGCAAAGTGTAAAAATCCTTTCAAGGAAGGTGGATTTAACAGTCCAACTATAAATCTCTTAACCGAGTGCACACTCAAAAATGTTGCTAAAGCTCTTAACCAAGTAGACTTTAACAGGTCTCCGCAGATACTCTTCACCGGGTAGATCATCAGAAGTGATCAAATTGTAAGCCTTAATCAGCCCCTTCCAATCTGCAGATTGTGAAGAATTTGTGGGTGTCATCTCCACCATAGTTTTTACTTCCTAATAGGAGTTTTCTGCGATATCATATCTTGTGTTATGTGTCAATTACTTTCATGAATATTTCTATGAATGTTCACATGTTTGATTAAGTTTATGAATTGATATATCTTGCATCAAGATAGTATAAAATAGATGGTTGGATAAACATTTGATAACTTAAAGGATAAAGGTTAAAAGATACAAAAGTTTTAGAGGTACTGATTCACCCCTCCCCTCTTAGTACACACTTCCCATTAATTCAAACAAAACAAATCTACAATGGAAGTGCTTCCATTTTTTGACTATACAATGATATTAAGACCACTTGTTTATTGGCTAGAAATGAAGATATTTCGTAGTGGCATAAAAGGTTATGTCATGTGAATTTTGATATTATGATTAGGATAAGCAAGAAAAGAAAAGTAAGAGGCTTACCGAGTATGTCAAAACCTGACCATGTCATGTGCAAGAATTGTCAAAAAGGAAAAATGACAAAGTCTAGTTTCAAGAGAAAAACATACACATCTAATGCTATTCTAGAGTTATTCCATACTGACTTATGTGGAACAATGAGAACATAGAGCTATTATGGTGATAGATACTTCATTATATTTATTGATGATTATTCTAGGATGATGAATGTCATGTTCTTAAAAGAGAAATCCAAAGCATTTAAAATGTTCAAATGGTATAAAGCTAAAGTTGAAAACAAAGTGGAAAGGAACTAAAATGTCTAAGATGAGATAGAGGAGGAAAATTTATTTCTAGTGAATTCACTAACTTTTGTAATGAGCATGGAATTACAAGACAACTTTCTGCACTGAGAACACCACAACAAAATGGGATTGCTAAAAGGAGAAATATATCAATTGTTGATTGTGCCAGAACACTGATGATTGAAAAAGGCATCACACAAAATTTTTGGAGAGAAGTTGTAAGTACTGTTGTCTATACATTAAACCGAGTTCAATTGAAGAAAGACACCAATAAGACACCTTATGAGCTATGGTATGGATACACACCAAATGTGAGTTACTTTAGAATTTTTGGAAGTCAATGTTATATATTGAAAGATGATATAAATGGAAAGCTTGACTCTAAAAGTGATGAAGGAATATTTCTAGGATATTCTACCAAAAGCAAAGTTTATAAAGGTCTTAACAAATCTTCTAACAAAATTATTGAAAGTGAAAATGTTAAAGTGGATGAATTTGATGAGAAAAATGATGAGGAAAGTAGAAAGGAATTGAAATATTACAACAGATTTGTCTACATTGATGAACCTAACACTCTCCTGAGAAACAGTGTTACGCTACCGAGTGACAGAACAATGCAACCGAGCAACAGGCTGCACACACCGAGAATCAATAAAATGATCACAATGTTGAACTGAGCGATGATGAAGATCAAAATGAAGGTCAAAATGATGATCAGAATGATGAACAAAGAACTGAACTTGTACTTTCTAAGTATGTCAAAAGACACCATCCACAAGACCATATCATTAGAGACAAAATAGCTGGAATGAGAACAAGAAGTAAGTCACTTAACACTAGATGTTTGATTTGTTATTTTGAGCCTAAATCTGTTAATACTGCACTTGAGAATCAAGAATGGGTTAGTGCAATGAATGAAGAAATTGAACAGAATGAGAAGAATAAAACATGGACATTAGTACCTAGACCAAGTGACAAAAATGTCATTGGTACAAAATGGATATTCAGAAACAAACTAAATGAGAATGGAGAAGTCACAAGGAACAAAGAAAGACTGGTATGCAAAGGGTATACACAAGAAGAAGGTATTGACTATGGAGAAACCTTTGCACCCATTTCTAGACTAGAAGGGATAACAAATCTACTTGCTTATGTTGTTTTCAAAGGATTCAAAGTATACCAAATGGATGTTAAATCTGCATTTCTGAATGGAATACTAGAAGAGGAGGTATACATTGAACAACCTAAAGGGTTTGTTGATCCTAACAAGAGGAACGTGGTTTGCAGACTACACAAAGCCTTGTATGGGTTGAAACAAGCACCAAGAGCATGGTATGAAAGACTTCACTCTTATCTCATTAGTATTGGATTTGTTAGAACAAGTGATAACAATAATCTATATTTAAAAGGAGACACTGATGATAAAATTCTGATTGCTGAGATATTTGTTGATGATATCATATTTGGAGGTAATGATATGTTATGCAAGTCATTTGTTGATGAAATGAGCAAAGAATTTGAGATGTCAATGTTTGGAGAGATCAAATTTTTTCTTGGTCTACAGATTCTACAATAGGATGAAGGCATCCACATCACACAATCCAAATACATCAAAGAAGTTATGAAGATATTCAAAATGGAGGACTCCAAACCAGTTGGAACACCTATCAAAATCGGATGCAAATTGACAAAGGAAGACAAGAATACCGAGGTAAATCAGACCTTATATAGATCTATGATTGGAAAACTAATGTATGTTGTACATACTAGACCTGATATAGCACATGCAGTTGGTATAGTTGCAAGATTCTCTGCTAATCCCAAGGAATCACACATGACTACTATTAAAATAATTTTGAGATATCTAAAGAATACCAAAGACTATGGTTTATGGTATAATAAAGAAGGCAAATTTGAGCTACAAGTTTATACCGATGTTGATTGGGCTGGAAACATAGATGATAGAAAGAGCACAATAGGAGGAGCATTCTTTATGAGTGACAGACTTGTCACATGGATAAGTAAAAATTAAGGATGCATATCTCAATCAACTACAGAAGCAGAATATGTGGCTGCTGCTGCAAATTTCTCTAACATTGCATAGATCGAGCAATTTTTGAAAGGTGTGAATGAAGAAATTCTTGAACCAGTAATTATCTATTGTGATAATACTAGTGCTATAAACATTTCAAAGAACCCTGTGATGCATGCTAAAACAAAGCACATAGCTATTAAGTATCATTACTTGAGGGAACAAGTACAAGAGAAAGAGGTGATACTAGAATATGTACAATCCAAAGAACAATTAGCATACATATTCACAAATCCATTTCCAAAAGATACAATTGAGTACCTGAGGAAAAGACTAGGGGTTCAATCCTTGTCTACTAGTCACTAAGATGACTAGAACGCTGCATCAGCCTACACATTATCATAATATCAATCATGTTGATGCAAGGAAAGATATGGATTGCAATGGCACATCATTACAAGAAGGTACTTATCTGAACCGCACACCAAAGATATTGTTGGCTACTATAGAGCTGTATTGCTGATGGAAAGGAGATTCAATGATATATTTTTGTTTGGAATTGATGTCAAAGGGAGAGAAAATATAAGATAATAAAGTTTCTACAAAGGGAGAGAAATATCCAATGGTGATGAAGACAAAGATTCAAAGAAACAACCATCCATCCAAGGGAGAGAATTGGAGAAAAGTTAACACTGCATATCTATCTAGAAAAGGGAGAAGAGATTCTACAACAAAGGGAGAGATGGATTCAGAAGACAGAATTGCTACACCTATCCATTGAAGGGAATGGAGAAAGGAAAAGCACTCTACAAGAATAAAATCTAAGCTAGAAGAGCTTACCGAGAGTCAAATAATTGAATTGGTTATAGAAAAATAAGTTTGGTATGTTTTACATTACATATTTCATAGTATGTTTCCATCAATGCCAAAGGGAGAGATTGACGAACTATAACTGATTGAATTTTTGAAGATGATAAGTTGATGATCATCGAGCTGCAGAAAGTAAATGCAAGACATTAAATTAGTTAATGTATTGTATTATCACTGATGTCAACTTAATATGTTATGATTTCTCATACACATATTGTCACAACACTTGAATATCTAATGAGACAAAGTTTTTTTCGTCGGTAAAGGGATACACCGAGTGACAAGGTTACCCAAGAACAGTGAACCCTGAGCAGTTCACAGTGTTTCTCGACGGACAATATTACTCGAGAGACATAGTGGTAACTGAGAACAGTGTTACCTAAGATCAGTAGTACCTGAGCAAGTGGTACCTAAGCAAGTGCTACCAAGAAAACTAAGAGTTGATAACCGAAATCAACTGGAGTTAGAAAATGACAAAACTACTTAGCTGGCAGAGTTATATTTAGAATTAACTGATTGATTTCTTTATTTTCATCGACCAGTAGAACAAAGGATAAGCAGAATATTTAAAGCTATTTTTATTCATAGTTTTCAAGGAGAAATCTATGAAATAAAACTAAAGAAAATCTTTAAAGATTAAAGCAATGCATGGCAGGATTTGCGAATCAAGAAGCAATCTACGTCAAGAGCAAGAAAGACAAGGAGATTGAGCGGAAAATCATGTCTATATAAAGAGACAAGGAATTCATTATAAAAAAGAGGAATGTTGAATATAATTCTGATGAAGATATAAGTATTCATGCAGATATGATCATACAAGTTGAAGAACAGAGCCAAAGAAATTCTGCAGACACCGAGCAACAGAAGCAAGAGCATTCACCCAACAGAAAGAAGAAAGAAGGGGAGAAAAGGAATTGAAGATAAAATTGATCAAAGAGGTATTATGGACTAACAATAAATGTAAAAATATGCAATTTAAAGTTGTATTATTGAATAGATCATTTACTGTTTCAGTTTAACCACTGATTCAGAAAATCTCTTAACCGAGTGGGATATAACCATTGTTAATGTATTGAGATACTCAAGAGTATCAAACGGTTTTCTTATTGATAGCATAGTGAATGCTAGGTCAAAAGACAAACTATTATTTTTCAATCCTTTAACAAGGTCATACTTAACAGTGTGTTTGTAAGTTGGTTGTTCACCGAGCTCACTTCAGAAGAGTGAAAATTTAAGGTTACCTGTCCCAAGTGGTTTTTCCCTTAATAGGATTTCCACGTTAAAAATCCATGTGTCAAATGTGTATTTATTTCATTGCTTTGATGTTTTCCTTTACACATTACTAAAATTGGATTGGTTGGTAAACACTAAGTTTAATTACTGCTACTCGGTAAAGGCTAGGAACAGATAAACAACATATCTAATCGAGCAGTATATATTTGATAAGAATACTTAACAACATACATCTTTAAGGACTGAAAGATAACTAGAGGGTATTATATTTGTGATATAAGTTTTGGTTGGATTATTGTAATTATTTTTAAGGCCACTGATTCGCTCCCCCTCTCAGTTATTCTAACAGTTCAATTTGAGGAAGGGCTTGAAATTTTTCTTCCTGAATTGGTTATGGATAAGATTGCCTCCTCAATGCATTTGGCTTTGGTTGGGATATTTGCTTTCTTTTAGAACTATAATCGACATGGTCCATGGATGGGCTAGTGGGCACTATAAGCTGAAAGACAATATCAATATCTCCGTTATACCTTGAGGGTTATTCCTTTTTAAATTTATAGCTAAAGAGGATCTCATATATGCCTTTTCTAGCTCATGGGCTAATGATAAACACTCTCTTTATTTGGCCAAATGGAAGTCAGGTTTTGACCTGTTTGTTGAACTCAACGGAATGGCCCATGTATGGGTTAGAATGTCGGGCCTCCCACTGGTGTTTTGAGATGAACAAATCTTCCTTTGGGTTAGAAACTCCTTTGGACATTAGTTCACTATGGATGCAGTCACTCTATCTAGATCAAGGTTAGTTTATGCTCTCTTATGTTTTAATGTGGCTATAAGAAAGACCCTTCCTAACTTTATTAATTTGAAATCTAAATGAGGAAATAGACTCAGGCCTTAGTTTATGAAAATGCTACTTTGCACTGCCAAAAATGTGGCAAACATGGTTATGTTATTGTAGACTATAAATCTCAAGCACCAAAGGAACCCGAACGGAAAGGGAAATGTTCCTCCCCTTTGGCTGAGAGTGAAAAACTGGAAAGGCCCCCTGAATCTAGCAAGACAATTGAGAATCCCATCTGTGATGAGTTGGATGAATTTCCCTTTACTGATTACATGTTGGAGGTGTTGAAATTTAATGATACCAGGGCTTAAGAAAATATGAGTAATAACGTGAAGAGGAGGTCCTTGGATTTTTTGGAGGAAGGTAAAAAACCCCTATAGGGGGGTGTGGGTTCTTCCCCCCTTGGACTTAAACCCACCTCTCTATTGGAGTTGGAAAATTATATTTTTAGCTTCCATGGTTTGTTTTTAGGTGTGTCTAGCAGCAAGTATACTAACATTTGGCATCACATTGGTGAGATTGGGGTTGTCATGGATGATGAGGTTCAACAAAAGATTGATATAGGGGTTGTTACCCCTACAAAATCTCAAAATAATATTGATGTTGCTTGCAAAAACTCTCATCAACCCTGTGCAGAGGATGTCATTAAGGAGGTCACCAAATTAGTGATCGTTACTCTAGATGTTAAGGCATCTTCCTCCCTTTCTCAGCAAGCTGACGATGATAAGGAGGAATGATAGACCCATAAAAAGAAGACACAAGCTAAAAAGATTGATGTAGGGTCAGAGAATAAGGTTGGTAGTGTTGGAATAACTATGGAAATTTGGGACTGAGAGGGGAGGGGTGAATCAGTCCCACTAAAAAATTTCTAACCACATTCACTGATTAAACCATATACTATTGCTTACTGATTACTGAGTTCATAACTTGAAATTAAAGTAATGTAATACTTATAAAACCATAACATCAAAACATTAAAAAATAGAACTCATAACGCCATGATTTTGGTAACGCAAAAATCCTTGGTAAGAGGACAAAACTGCAGCGGGGACGACACCCACAACCTTCAATAACTGTAGTATAAAGGGTGCTCAGTTAGAGCTACAAAGTTTAGCTATTTTTGATAGCTTACCTGGTTAAGAGTATATATAAGACTTGTTAGGTCTACCTGGTTAGAGGATTTTTACAAACTCTACACTTAGATATGTACCCTACTAAAGGATTTACAAATATAAGATCGGTTATGATCTACCCAGTATTAGGATTTAAAGCTCTCAATATAATAGTATCAAATAACATAACTACGTCTATAAAAAGTGTATCAAATATAAATGTTGCTCAGTCTCTATGTGCTCTGATTTTGTGTTAGCTCAATTTCAAACTATAACACTGTTATGTTCTACTCTACTATAACTGGATTTCTTCTCGGTGCTCTCTACTCTGCTCTTGTTCTTCAACAAATCCTTTCACTTTCTCAGCAATTACTATAACAACTTCAATTCTCTATCTCCTCTTTTGTATATCTCAACTTTCAAATCCATCCAATATATAGATGAGTTTTGCCTCTTAATCTTATGTGTTAGGTACACTATAAATTTATTTTGACCGTTAGATCTTCTTTCGAGCTCAGTGACCATGTCACTTTAACCTTGGTACTTGTTGTTTTTCTTGGAAATAAAAAACTTTCTTTTGGTCATTTGATCTATGCCTTAGATCTTCACTCTGATTTATTTAAATCATTGATCATGTAACAAACCATTATAAATGTTTGTAGATGCTTAATTAATGCTTAAACAATCATTAAATGTGATCGGATCACATTTTGAATTATTTGTCTAACTCGGTTGAGTAACTCCACAATACTTGGTTAAATGATCTTCACCGCTCAGTATATTTTCAACATGGTGTACTACATGCGCTTGGTGTAGTGTGTCACTCGGTAACTGTAGGTGTTCAATACTCTGTTAACGCTATTACTTTACCGACTGGCTCGGTGTGCTTTACCGACTGGCTCGGTGTGCTTTACCGACTCACCTTATACTTGACTATCTCCTTTCACCGATTGATTCTCCTTGACTCCATGACTTTGACTAAACTAATGACAACAAAATATCTTGTAGAGATAAAAATCTCCCCATTTGGCATTAGTTGGTCATTTTTGACAAAAAATCCAAAGTCATCAAAATTTGTAACTCCCCCTCGGAAGTTACTCTCTATACATTTTTTTTTTCATTTTCCACATAAATACTTTTTTTGTTTTTTCATATATATCTATCTCCCTTTTTTGTATTTTCTGACTAAGATATCTATCCCCCTTTTTGACAAAAAGTGCCAAAAGTAAAACTTATTAATCAAAAAGATGTTTATACCTCTATTGTACGCCTTCAAATACAGTCTCTCATGTGTCTCAAAGATTCTAAAGTATAACAATATGCTCTGTGATATTTTCAAATAAGCCAACTATAGTATCCAGTGTGCTGACATCGGGTAAATTTGCAAGTTCTTTGGCTTTCTTCAAGTGTATCTACATAGATTGAATGTGGGGAATTAGCAATGCTTGCAGTTTAAGAAATTCCAATATGATCTTATCCTCCTTTTTTCTCAATGAAAGTTGAGCTCCCATGAGTTCTTGAATCTTAGAGTAGTAAGTCTGGAATGATCCAGGCTAGGTAGTTAGTTTCTTAAGCTGCTAAGTGAGCTCTTTTTCAATGTCAGCCTCCTTGATTTCAATAGTAAAGTTTGAAATAATACAAAACTTTTGAAATAATGAAATGATGGATGTTAATTGAGTTTCAACTTCAGAACATAACTCAGAAAGAGTTACCTTCTCCATATCAATAGATTTCAGCAAATCTTCCATCAACTTCTTCTTCATTCTCTCCTTGTGAATCTTCAACATGTATTCAGTCATATCCTTGTTTGGTCCTTTAATCTGTTGGGCTAAATCACTAACTTGGTCTAGTAGGGGTTCAGATTCATCAATGGTCGCTTCAGGAAACAATGTCCTGGAAAATTTCCTTCACATTCTCTAATATATTTACTTTCTTCTTCTTTGCCAATAACTTCTCATGTTCATCCTTTTGAGCTACTATCTCAGCATATATAGCCAATTCTTTAGGCTTCATCACATTAGGGTCTCCCTTTTGTATGATGATAGACTTTCTCAAATCAATAATTTTCTTCCTCTTTTTTTTCTTTTTATTCTCAATCAACTTGCTCTCGCTAGTAGAGCGTTTGGATCGTGATGCCTTAGTTGCATCAGGCGAATTAGTATGTGTATCAACTATGCTTTCTTCTAATTTTACTTCTTCTTGGGGTTTCTCTTCTTATTTTTGTTTCTTTTTATGCTTCTCCTTAAGATTTTATTCTTGCAGCATCTCTTTTAGTGTCTTGTATCTTTTGTACATTCTGATCTATTGTTGTGTTGGTGATAGAAGTAATCTCCAAAGTGTGCTCACACAACTCCCAAGACATGACCTATCTTTTCCTAGTCCAATTTAGGTTCCTAATTCCAATCTAGGACCTTCCAAAGTCAATAGAGACTTTTTCTAAGACCTCTCCCAACTCTTATCAAAGAGTTACAATTGTTGTATTTTCACTTTGGATGACAACTATCTTAATTGTGTCACAATGCTCTCAAAGGCTTGAAGAAACTAACACCGATTTCTCCATACCAATACTCTCCATGCTACAAGGGTAATTTAGGCACTTGTGATTTCCTTACTACATCTAAACAACTCAAAATCCATAAGTTTTTCCACTCCAAGTAGTTGAGTTCACAACTTGTCTTCAAACTGTCCAATTAGGCCTAGTAGTCCTATTAGCCCTATCCAGAGGGTTTTTCTGGATTAACTCTAAAAAATTGCTCCTGACCCCCAAAACCATTATTGGATCTAGATACCCTTTATGGAGACCTAAAGGATTTATAAGTTCTGAGGTCCCAAACTCATCCGTACAACACTGTCCTAGAAAGTAGGGCTTTTAAGCCTATTTTAGCTCTTCACAAGCTATGCTCTAATTTCTCTTCACAAATAAATCCATATGGATTTTTCATTCTATGAAATCAATCCTAGGGACTCATAAGACCCTAATGACTTTCTGACATCACTTGATTCAGTTCACCAACTCATTCCCTTGTCTCTGCAAATGGGTTTTCCCTATCATGCCCCTAACCGGATTGTCCTAGCTTGCCTAGGGCATGAATTTAAAAATAGATCCACACCTTTCCTAACCTCCTAATCCTATGTACACTATGTAAAAATAATCCCCTATGCATTCCATTCAACCTTTTATGTTTTCCATTGTTGAATTTCATGGGGGATCCATGAAAGCAAAAACTGTCTGTAAGAGACCAGCAGACTCCCTAATTAGCAAATATTTTCCTACATATTGAAGATTAACAGTAAACTACTAATGCACTAAAAAGAAAAGTCTTGTATCACTCCACACTACATGAATCTATAGCTAAATCTTGAGATTTAATCTATTACAACACTATTAACATGCAAATGAGTCGACTATATACTATCTGCAGGGAACTCTTCTTTTTTTCTTATAAAAACTTGATTACAAATCACTCTACCTCATGATTCAAGCCTAAGAGTGTCTTATATGCCATTATCCACCATGCTAGTCCATTTGAAATCAATTCCCACTTCTACATTTGTGGGAATCCTATGTTGCCGAGTTGCATGCAACATTTGCAATTTCTTGCAAATGTTGTCATGACAACTTTTGGCATCTTTTGAATTAACTATGCAAACTAGAATCTAGGGACTCTAGGCTATTTAGTTTGATGAACTAACCCAATTTAATGACATTATGGCATATTTTACATCCTTCATGGGTCTAGAACACATTTTGAGCCCAAATCCCAACTTTAGACCAACTAGGCCTAAACTAACAAAAATAACTAACAATGACTAATTGGTGACCTTAGTCCTAACACTAACTCACCTAGTCCACCTGACCTACTAAGGCCTCAATTTAAACACACATATATGACTTGGATAAGGTGAGATACAAGCCAAAAAATTCTAAGGCTTGAGGATTTCTTAGGTGCTCCTGCACCATCCCCCCCTAAACAAAAGGCTTCAGTCCACCCTTGGATTGAATAAGTTGGTGTCAACCCCCAACTTCTTAAACTCACTTTCCTTGATCCATACTGCATCTACATCAGATTTTCCTTGTCATTTGATCAAGTGTTCTTTATACTCATTCTTCCTGGCCTTCTTGTAAACTCTAGAATCCAGTATGCTCTCGGGTTGTTTGATTGGTGTAGATGGCAAGTGCAACTCTTTAACCTCCTTTATGACTTCATTCAAACTCTGATTAGCATCAAGGATTGGGCCTTTGTATAGTACCAAGTCTGCAACATTGAAGACTAGTGATAAACCCAAATCCTCTAGAAGTTCCACCTTGTATGCATTGGCTCCATACTTTTCTAGGATGACACATGGACCAATTATCCTCATCTAAAGCTTGTGAGGTGTTCCTTTCTGAAGTCTTGGTTTATTGAGATGAACCATCACTAGATCTCCAATCTTGAATTGGACATCCCTTCTTCTCTCATCCACTTTGCTTTTGATCTTCTCTGTGTTTTCATTGAGAGTCTTCCTGACTATGTCATGGACTTCTTGCATAGCATATGCAAAATCCTCAGTATATCCACTGCCTTTAGCTCCATCTTTAAGGTCTCTAAGTTCATGAATGCCTCTAGGATGGATGCCATATACAATCTCAGCAGGGATTTTCCCTGGAGTTCTATTAACAGTGTCATTATAAGAATATTCTACTTGTGCAATGAATTGGTCCCATGTCTGACCATACTCCTTTGTCAAAAACCTTAGGAGATTACCAAGGCTCCTATTTACTACCTCTATTTGACCATTTGAATGAGGATGATAGGCAGATCCAAATGATAAGTTGGTGCCCAAATTCTGCCAAAGAGTCTTCCAAAAGTGGCTCATAAACTTGGTGTCTCGGTCAAACACAATACTCAGTGGTAAACAATGAATCCTAACAACCTCCTTATAGAATAAATAAGCTATTTGACTAGCATCATTCATTGTCTTTCATGGAACAAAGTGAGCCATTTTACTAAATTTGTCTACAATTACATAGACACTATCCATTCCTTGTCTATTCTTGGGTAGACCTACCACAAAATCCATACTTAGAAATTCCCATGGCTTGGTTGGAATGGGTAATGGTTGATATAGGCTTGCATTTGTAGATGTTCCTTTGGCCTTCTGACATGTAACACATCCCTCAACATATCTCTTCACATCCAAGTTCATCTTGGGCCAAAAATAGAATCTTTGGACTAACTCCTGAGTTTTATTAATCCCAAAATGGCCACTAAGTGCACCATTTTGTTTCTCTTGTATGAGATTGATTCTTATTGAGCCTCTAGGGACACACAAATTACCCCCTTTAAACAAAATACTAGACTGCAAAGTGTATTCAGAGTATTGACTATGAAAGTGGTTTTTGTATTCTTGACATACCTTGTAGATGTCTACAAAGTCCTCATCTTCTTCATACATTTCCTTGAAATTTTCAATCACCATACTTTGTAGTTGAATCTCCTGAATGATCAATCCTCTTCTGCTCAAAGCATCTGCAATCCTTTCTTTTTTTTGATGCTAAATGTATATGCTTGTAGGTATTCAACCCACTTCATGTGCCTATGACTTAATTTTTCTTGTGAGTTCAAGAAACTCAATGCTTGGTTGTTAGAATAGACTATAAACTCCTTTGGAAATAGGTAATGCCTCCATTTTCTCAATGACTAGACTAGAGCATACATCTCTAGGTCATAAGAAGAATATCTCTTCTTAGCTTCACTCAACTTATCCAAATGGAAGGCCACTGGTATTCCCTCCTGACTTAGGACTGCTCCAATTGCCACATTGTTGGCATCACACTCCACTGTGAACAAATTTTCAAAACTTGGCAACACTAAAATTGGTTGAGTTGCTATCTTATTTTTCAGTAGTTCAAAACCACTATTAGCTTTCTCATTCCAAACAAACTTGGTATTCATGCCTCCCTTAATTGTATCTAACATAGGAGCACATATTGCACTAAATTTTTTAATAAAATTTCTATAGTATTGTGCAAGACCATGAAAGCTCCTTACCTCAGTGCTTGTCCTTGGAGTAGGCCAGTTGATGATGGCCTCAACCTTGCTTGGATCCATCTTTAAGTTACCTTGTGATAGCACAAAACCAAGATACACCAGCTCTGTCTTGATGAATTCACACTTTTATAAGTTGATCATCAACTTCTCCTCTTGCAGCTTCTTAAATACCAATTCCAAGTGCTTGAGGTGCTCTTCTCTTGTTCTACTAAAGATGAGTATGTCATCCAAGTACACTACTAAAAACTTCCCAATGTAGTCTTTAGTACCTCATTCATCAACCTCATGAAAGTTGATGGGGAATTTGATAGGAAAAATGGCATGACTATCCATTCATATAGTCCTTCAATAGTTTTGAAGGTTGTCTTCCACCCATCCCCTTCATTCACCCTTATTTGATGGTATCCACTTTTTAAGTCTATCTTTGTGATGTATTTAGCCCCTCGTAGACAGTCCATTAGGTCTTCTATCCTAGGGATAGGGAACCTATACCTAATGGTAATCCTATTGATTTCTTTGGAGTCTATACATAACCTCCAAGTTCCCCCTTTCTTAGGTGCTAATTGTATGTGATAAAAGTGTACCTACAAGGAAACAACACTAAAACATGCAAACACCAAGATTAGCCATTAGAAAACAAGATTCAAAGGGTTAGCATATTTAAAATGAAATCCAAAGCAAATACTTTCACCACAACCTCCGATGAGCCAAACAAGGGCA
>MU223511.1:1136896-1208150 GCA_018584345.1 Thuja plicata
AGAGTCTCTAAGAACTCCTTTTCACCCACCATAAGAACATTTGGACCAGTAGACTTCACTTCTGCATCTTCCAACAATGACTGAATCTTGTATGTCACATTATCTTTCTTGAAAGTGTAGGAGTTTTACACTCCATTATGTATAGCCATTCGGTCAAATTGCCATGGTCTACCTAGGATAAAGTGACATGCGTCCATAGGTAAGAAATCACATAAAAATTTATCTTTATATCTCCCAATGAATAATTCCACCCAAGCTTGTTCATTAACTAGGACATGTTGTCCTTTGTTAAGACATGTGACTTTAGAAGGATTGGTGTGGGGTATCCTTGTCATGTTTAGTTTGTTGATTGCTTCCTCTGACACTATATTTTCAGTTGATCCTGAGTCTATTATGACTCTACACACCTTCCCCATCATTTTATATTTCACTCTAAAGAGTGCTCTCCTCTAACTGCTTTCTTCCTTCACTGGTTCTTTTATGAGAGTTCTCCTCATCATAAGGTTTTCTCCCTCCTCAAATTCCAATGGGACTTCAAGGTTCTTGTTCCCACTTGTCTCTTCATGGACATAGTTTACTCTTTTTTCACCTCCTTGTGAATAAATCCCCTTCTCTAGACAACTATATGTCGGATGTCCTAACTAGTTACAGTGATAACACTTCATGTTGGCAAAATAGTTGCCTCCCCCTTGGATACTGCATCTTCCTCTATTGTTAGAGTTCCTTCCTCTGCTTGAACTTCCCCTATTGAAGTTCCCTTCATGTTTTTCAACAAGCTTGGTCTCTGATTGTCCTTTGGATTCAAAGCTTCTTCCTCCATAACCACTTCTTTGTCCTCTAGCATCTCTTCCTCTACCTCTTCCTCTTGAAGTATTGGAATCTTGTTTCTTCTTCAACTTATCCTCCACCTTGATAGCAATTTGGTGGCACTTCTGAATTGTATTTGGAGTCAAAATAATCATCTCATCTTGAATGGTTCATTTGAGGCCATTAAGATACCTTGGTACTTTCACTTTCTCATCTTTTGCTATCCTTGACCTCATACAAAGTCTTTGGAACTCTTCAATGTAAGAATTAACATCTAGATCCTTCTGCCTTAGACATTGTCTTCTCTTATGGAGTTGGATTTCATAATCCTCCAGAATGTAAGCCTCTCTTACTTTTGCTACCATATCTCTCTAGGAAGCAATAGGCTTCTTCCCATCCTTCTCCCTCTCATCTTGGATGAATTTCCACCAAGTGAGTGTTGATCCTCTCAATATTGCTTTAGAAACCTTCACCTTTTGAGCCTCAGTGATGCCATCACACTCAAAATGGTTTTCTAATCCCTCTATCCAATCAAGAGCTACTTCTGGTTCCATTTTTCCACTCAAAATGGGAACTCCTTCAAATGCTTTGCCACTCATAGATTTTAGATCTTTTAAGAATGGTTCTTGTTCACTGACAGGGAAGGGACTTCATCTTTAATGGAAAGGTCTTTTCCTTTCCCTCTAACCTTATCTAACACTTCATCTGCCTTCACATCAACTTCATCAACTTTTTGTTCAAGTTGAGCCAATCTATCTCAGAGTATCCTATTCTCCTCCTCTTGTTCATCCACCTTCTTTGCTAATTCAGTATTAGTCACCATTGTTGACTCTCCAATGGATTCCTCTGGTTGTTACATTAACCACAAGCTTGATCAAAGAGGCTCTAATACCAATCTAATAGAAGTAATCTCCAAAGTGTGCTCACATAACTCCCAAGACAGGACCTAGCTTGTCCTAGTCCAATTTAGGTTCCTAATTCCAATCTAGGACCTTCCAAAGTCAATAAACACTCTATCTAAGACCTCTCCCAACTCTTATCAAAGAGTTACAATTGTTGTGTTTTCACTTTGGGTGACAACTATCTTAATTGTGTCACAATGCTCTCAAAGGCTTGAAGAAACTAACACCAATTTCTCCATACCAATACTCTCCATGCTACAAGGGTAATTTAGGAACTTGTGATGTCCTTCCTACATCCAAACAACTCAAAATCCATAAGTTTTTCCACTCCAATTAGTTGAGTTCACAACTTGTCTTCAAACTATCCAATTAGGCCTAGTAGTCCTATTAGCTCTATCCAGAGGTTTTTTCTGGATTAACTCTAAAAAATTGCTCCTGACCCCCAAAACTATTATCTAGATACCCTTTATGGAGACCTAAAGGATTTCTAAGGTCTGAGGTCCCCAACTCATCCGTACAACACTATCCTAGAAAGTAGGGCTTTTAGGCCTATTATAGCTCTTCACAAGCTATGATCTGATTTATCTTCACAAATAAATCCAAACGGATTGGTCATGCTATGAACTCAATCATAGGGGATCATAAGAACCTAATGAATTTATGAAATCACTTGATTCAGTTCACCAACTCATTCCCTTGTCTCCGCAAATGGGTTTTCCCTATCATGCCCCTAATCAGATCGTCCTAGCTAGCCTAGGGCATGAATTTAAAAATAGCTCCACACCTTTCCTGACCTCCTACTCCTATGTACACTATGTAAAGAGACTCCCCTACACATTCCATTCAACCTTTTATGTTTTCCATGGTTGAATTTCACGGGGGTGCCATGAAAGCAAAAACTGTCTGTAAGAGACCAGCAGACTCCCTAATTAGCAAATATTTTCCTACAGATTGAATATTAACACTAAACTACTAACGCACTAAAAATAAAAGTCTTGTATCACTCCACACTACATGATTCCACAACTATCTCTTGATATTTAATCCATTACAACACCATTAACATGCAAATGAGTCGACTATATACTTGATGACATATAACTGGTTGAATGATTGACTATATTAAGTTGAAGATGATGCAAGGAATTAAATCAGTTAATGGTTTGTATTGTCATTGATGTCAACTTGATATCATCTATATGGTCATGACAAAGAATTTTGAGAATCAATAGAACAGAGGTTATGCTTTCAGCAATGCATAAAAGTCAAGTATTCACTAAGTGACAGACTACACCGGCGGAGTGCACACCATTGGTAAACACAGAGATAAATTCACAGTGATGCCCGATGAAGTAGAATCACAGGATGCCCGACGAGCTGAAAATAGTGTTTCCCGATGAGAAAAATCCTATGATGCCCGACAGACGGATATCCCGAAGCTAACTAAAGCTGCACCGACGAAACTAGTAGTTGTCACCGGTGACAAACTGCAATATTGACTGACATAACAAAGAGATAAGAAAATGACAAAATATCTAGCTGGCGGAGCTAAGAGATGGAATTAACTGGTTGTTTTGTTTTCTTTATTCAACCACCATTAAGTAATTGATTTCAAGATGCTTTATACAGTTGGCAAGAAGATAACTATGAGATAAAATAGGAGTTAAAGCATAAATCAATTGGCTGGATTGTTTTTCACTCCAAAAATCAAGAATCAAGAACCTAGAATTAAGGAATATCATGTCTATTTAAGAGACAAGCATAATTCATTTCCGTAAGCAATCAGATACACAGGGGAGTGAATTGATAGAAGATGCTGAAAAGAAACTGATGAAGGATTAACTTCATACAGTCCTGATCAATCAAGCTAAGGGAGAGCTAAGGAATTCTATAGACACCGACGAACAGTAACGCATAGCATCACAGAGTAGAAAGAGTTAAGTATAAAGGAATTAAATTAATACATTGATTAGAAAGGTATTGTGCATAAATAGATCTGAATATCTGCAATTCTAAGTTGCATTAGAAACAGGTCATTTTGTTTCAGTTTAACCATTGAAGCATTAAGTCTCTTAACAGAGCAGGACTTAACAGTCTTTTGTGCTTGAGGTATATCCTAATAGATTACCAGAAGGTTGGCTCATGACAGTAGCATCGGTCTTACCTAAAGCCTATTGACAGTTTAAGAAGGAGGCTGATTCAAGGATGGTAGTAAGATTAGCATAAAGCCTATTGACAGTCATGAGACTGATTCAAGGATGGTAGCATAGATGCCAGATACTAAGTGACAGCCTATGTATTGAAAATCCTCTAACAAGGTCGCACCTAACAGTGTGTTTGTAACCTTTAACAGGGTTGGCTTCTAACAGGGCTCACTTCAGAAGAGTGAAAATTTGAGGTACCAGTCCCAGTGGTTTTTTCCCTTAATAGGGTTTCCATGTTAAAATCCTTGTGTTACATGTGTATGGTTTATTACTTTAGTGTTTTACATTCTACATATGCATGTATGGATTGATTGGTATACTCTACATATTTACTGATAATCGGTAGATACAGTTTACTGCTTATCGGTTATCAAAGAGAATCGGGACAGACAAGGTAAACCGACAGACAATTATTTATTTCAAGTATTTCAAAGGCATGCATATTGTTGGGAATTAATAATTTGAGAAGTATTGATTGGTGGATTAAAGCTTAAATTGGATAAATTTTTAAGGCCAATGATTCACCCCCCCTCTCAGTTATTACTAACAATACTGTCTGTAGAGAACTCTTATTTTTTGCTTACAAAAACTTGATTACAAATCACTCTACCTTGGTATTTGGGCCTGAGAATGTCTTAGATGCCATTCTCCACCATTCTAGGCAATTTGAAATCAATTCCCACTCCTAAATTTGTGGGAATCCTATGTTGCCGAGTTGCATGCAATATTTGCAATTTCTTACAAATGTTGTCATGACAACTTTTGGCATCTTTTGCATTAACTATGCAAACTAGAATCTAGGGCCTCTAGGCTATTTAGTTCGATGAAATAACCCAATTTAATGACCTTAAGGCATATTTTACATCCTTCATGGGTCTAGAACACATTTTGAACCCAAATCCCAACTTTAGACCAACTAGGCCTAAACTAACAAAAACAACTAACAATGACTAATTGGTGACCTTAGTCCTAACACTAACTCACCTAGTCCACATGACCTACTAATACCTAAAAGTAAACACACATATCTGACTTGGCTAAGGTCAGATACAAGCCAAAAAATTCTAAGGCTTGAGGATTGCCAAGGTGCTCCTTCACCAGTTGGTAGGTGGAATATGTTGTTTCTAACCATCGGTGTCGGTTGGGGGTTCCAACTCAGTGTTTTTTTCTTGTTTAGTCTCAATGGCCTTAGGTTCTTCAACCTTTTCCTTATCTATATCTATAGGTGTCATATTTTCCATGTTAGGTGTATCTTGTACAAACTCAATATTAATAGTGTCATTAATAATATAAATTTGTACTTGTGTCATGATTGGATCTTTTCTTAGAAAAGGTGCATTGTCAACATCCATACACTTGGTATCATTCACTTGTGTGTCCATGACATTTCATCTTTTGACAACTATTTTGTAGGATCTTCTTCCTCAAGTATATCTTGAATATTAATTTCTTTATTATAAATAGTTAGATCAATAGGATCTATTTTCTTTGTGCTTTTGTTTATCTTAACAACAGTGGCTACATCTTTATTCTTCTCTACTTCATGATACTCAGTATCATCTATGTGAAACATGTCTTTCCATTTTGCAGTTTTTTCCTTCTCCACAAATTGTATGTCTCCATTCACTATCCTTAGGGATCTTCCCTTGACTAGAAATTTGTTCGAATACTTCTTTAATGCTTCATGAATTTCAGATGGTGCAAAGTTGGGAATAGTGTGTACTAGAGACCTCTCTCTCATTTCCTTTTCTGCATTGATAACATACTTCCATGTTGCATCAATTTTATTGTATAGTTCCTCTAGTAACTTATCTGCAAGTTCAATAGGTATTAATCTGTATCTTAGCAAAGTCACCACAATAGCTTCTTCAATCTTCTTTTTATCTTCTTCATTCCCTTTCTCATATTTTGCTTTCCTGAAACATCCATGTCCTCCTTATTTCTTTAGCCCTTCCAGAAAATCATCAAGACTTTGTGGAACTCGTGAAACGTCTGCAAATAGTATAGACTTGTTTTCCTCATCAGACTCTATTTTACTTTCATTACCAAGTAATAATTTCTTCTGGTATGTACAGGTTGTTTCCTTCCTCTAGATCTTATATAAGTCTTTCCTCTTGGTTGTACTATCTTTGCAGCTTTCTTTTCTTTTGGTTCTATTGAAGATCTAGTGTTCCTTCCAATACCTCTCTTACTTGGTGAAGAAAATTGTACATTTTTCCTGTCAACCACTACAATGGCTTGTTCATTCTCAGTGTCCTTATCCAATGTATCATCAACTCCAAGAGTTTTTGATAAAATATCAATCATCTTGCTTGATTTTTTGATTTACCTATGTACGATTATACCTTGCTTGATTTTATCTTTTATTTCCTTATAGGTGTCATAGCTCTTTTCATTAGGATCAATTGGTTTAGCTAATAAAGATTCTATCTATTTCAAACCAATATCAATATCCATCTCATATCCCATCGGTTGAATCTATTCAACTCTTGGTTCAACAACCTTGATTATACAAACATCAGTATCTACCTCAACACATATATTATCCTAATATTTAATAATTAGTTGAGGTGTAACTTTGTATCTCTTATGCATTCTTTCTTGGAATTTCAAAAAGTAATCAGACATGCTTTCGTCAAAGTTGTCTCCTAGACTTTGTATATACTCATTTATTTGATAGATGATTGGACTATCAATTTTCCATACTACATCTCCAATAGAGGGAAATGAATTTTGGTAGTACAAGAAAATATATACCAACAATGAACCAAATTTCAAAGTGTTGGTCTTTTCCTTTCTTATTGTATTCATGTTGTCATCTATTTGTTTCAGAAAAACTTCATAAAGATATATCTAAAGTCCTTTCTTCACTATCTTAAATGCCAGGTCTACTGCTCCACATGATACACTATCCACTCAGGATGATTGAAACACTCGGTAAGATATGATATTGCATGCATAGCTTAACTTGGGATCCTCAATAGTAGATATCCTCATTCCTTTGCCATCCCAATGTGCCTTGGTTAACTTGGTGAACTTACCCTTGTCAATTTTCTTAATTACCTTTGGTCTATCTCCAACAGGGAATCCAGTGATGATGTGCAAAATATCCTTTGTTATCTTAATTGGTTCATCCAACCACATAAACTTGTCATGTACTCGGTTGAGTACCATCCTTACCCATTCAGGTTTGAAAACCCTTGGTAAATGTATTTCATGAATTAAAATTTTTGCTTCCAGATGTGTATTCTCATCCTTAACTCTTCCATTCATGCACAACTTATTGAATGAAGCATCAATCTCTTGTTTACACAAATATTTGATCTTGTAATGAATAAACGTGTGGAAATATTCAATAAAAAGTACTCATGGTAGGATTGAAGATAATGCTCCCATCATATCTATATTTGTAGCTATAGTTGGGGGAAACTTGTATTTAGGGATCAATGGTTCAACATTCTTCACTAGTACTGGTCTTTGCATCCTCGGTGTCATGCTTACCTCCAAATGTAATGATTGAAGAAACTAGGGAACGCTTGATAAACTACGGCTTTGCAAACACAACTTGGTATAACCGATTATCACATAAATGTCTTAGAATGTTTTTACAAAGATTTAGAAATACCTTAAAATCACTTGATTTCTTGATGGAATTATCGCTCTGTAGTGTGCTCAAATGCACTTCAAAAATGTTAGGTTCAAATGAATAACAAAATAACCTATTTATAGCTTTTCCTTTATTAAGGTTTCTAATGGCTTTAATTATTTTCATTAAATGCACTTTCCAAGTCCCTTTTACCTTAATACCAACAACATAGTTACTTTGCTTCACCGAATAAACAAAATAACCATACATTAAAAATTTCAACCAAATTTTTGACAACTTATCCAAATGCATATTGATATGTTGATATGGATCTTAACTCTAATGCTTAGGAACTGAAGTTAGATTTATAATAAGCATACGGTTCCTACATAGATCTCACCATTAAGGTGGATCTCGGTGCACCAGACTTGGTAGAGATGGTGTTGTTTATGGTTCCAAGTGATGTTCCATCTTCCTGGGTCTTTATCCTCCATGTTTTGTTCATTTTCTCTATGATTTATTCAACATTAGATGGTGCACTCTTTGTAGATTCATCTTCGGTTGGTGCATCTCCTCGGTATCTAAAATTTATTGCTATGTGTCCTACCCTATGACACTGAAAACATGCCATGCTAGAGCTCCTCCATGATCTTATGTTATTCCTGTTACCCAAATTTTTCACATGCCGGATATCAAGAAAATTTGCATAAAGAGACATCTTTTTAACATTATTGTTCAGCCAGTAAAGGTGCATACATTTCCATTACATTTATATTATCATGTTTCATTTGTACTCTAAGTATTGATCAGTTTCACAATTTCAAATTTATAAATGATCATTACATTGTGCATTCAAAACTGAATGTAGCAAAAAATGTTCCTTTCATGAGGTTACACCTTGCATACTTAAACTTAGAGGACATATGCAGAAAAGAAAGTAAGAGAGAAGCATGATGAAGTCTAGGGATCTATGTATTGCCTTTAAGAGGTCTTCTAGTCTCTGGAGTTGATCATCTACATCATCTGAAGTCTTCATGTCCTAGTTGTCTTGGTCTTATCTCTGTCTTTCCTCCATCCTAGGTCTTATATTGTTTCCTATTTCCTGCATCATCATCATGGAAAAGTTGTTAGATCCAATTGGATCTAAGCAATACATAGTTCACTAAAGAACACCATACATTAGTCAAACTTCTAGGACTACATATTTACTGATGATATCAATGGAGTAGAAATATATGCATCTTCATTAATAGAGTAATAACATCAAAAATACATATCTTTATGAAACCCTTTGATATTTTTAATAGTTGTTCATGGGTGTCACGAGCCTGTGATCGAACCTCATGAACATGTGAAAATGTTCAAACTGTGCAACAAAATAAGCTATGTGTGTATGCAAGAGATGTAATGGTATGCAGATTCAACATTGATATGCAAGAAAAATGACCAAACTGTAGTGATATCAATGTGAGTTATGTGCCTAAAAGATACAATTCATAATAGTTCCTTCAAGATAAATACATGTTCTTACTAATTTTGATGCTATTAGAGACAAAATGTAGAATACAGTAATGTTGTTAGAAGTGGTTCCTGGTTGAAATGAAATATCAAATGCCAGGAAAATAATGGTCACAAGTAGCGGCATAGGGATGAATCAAATGTAGAGTACAATAATAGTTCAGATCAGAGAAAGATATGCAAAAGAGGATAAACAATTATGTTATTCAAATGTATTATGCATGTCCATAATGATTAGAAATGCAGTGCATATGTAAGAGTGAAAGAAATTATTTTAACAACAGTGATACATGAAGTAAAGATTTCTTGTCTAAGGGGAAAGAAGAGAACAACAAGATGACAGTGCCATTCTACATATTTAAGGGATGAATGCTTGATTCCAAGTGCATATGTAGAGATGAAAAACCAGTAACCCTATTATTGTCAGAGAATGGAAATCAAATGATGTTGTTTTACACATATTCATCAAATGATAAAATGCAGTACTTGTGCATGAGTTGAAATGCAGTAAAGATGTGCCTATGCATAGTTTAGATCAGAGAAAGATATGCAAAAAAAAAATAGCAATTCTATTTTGCATGTTTATATAACAGTGGGTACACATTCATCAAGAAACAATGTTTTTTTTGATGCGGTTATTCATGATCAAGTCTAGCATATTAGGAATGATGAGCTCAATTGGTTTCAAAAGGCACAATTACTGGGATCATGGAACAATTTCATTCTGAATGGTATTCTAGCATTTGTTATAGTTGTTGCTTTTGGGGTTGTTAATGCTAATGTGTCACTAAAAAGGCTAGAGGATATCTTCCTAGTAGAGGAGAGAAAGCTACAACTAAATCCACCCCTACAATCTGGACTTCCTACTATATCAATTAAGACTGGAACTTTCTCTTGGGACTACTGTGTAGGGGAAGACCTCTTTGATCTCAGAAATTCTTAGAGAAATACCATCAATAGAAGATACAAAAGTTGCTATCAAGGGAATAGTTGCCTATGTGCCACAAGTTTCATGGGTCTTTAAATGCAACAGTTCATGACAACATTTTATTTGGATCTCCGTATGACCCAGTACGATATGAAAGAGAAATTTATGACAGCAAATTGGAACAAGATCTTTAGTTTTTATCTGTTGGTGATCTCTCAGAGATTAGTGGAAGCTGAAAAACAAAGGAGCTCGAGTTCATCTATTTTTAAAGACTCCAGTCAGCATGTAAATGTTAGAGATAGTTACAGATTCTTTAAACACTTACAAACTCACAAGCCGTAGTTAAAAATAAGCATAAACAACTATATAGAGATCATGGAGGAATCATTTGTGACATGTAAAATGGAATTATCACATAAAAGAAAATATGGTTACCCTAGATTATATTAACCCATAAATATGGTAGGAATCTATAATACAATCAAATCTGTTTAAAACAACATGTTGAATGAAGTAACTTAACTATAAGTTACATGCATGAGAAGCCGTGGTTGAAGCCCAAGTTTGACAGGAAGATGCGTAGACAAAATGCCATGTTTTATGGAAATATAACTCTAGTGTGTGAAACCACGGTGGAGAGAGCCCGAACTCTCCTCACCAAAATGACAGGAACAAGGGAGAATCGAGTTCAAATTCAGCAATAAGATCCAAGTACCAATAACCCGCAAGTGCCACAGGAGGATGAAAAACTACAATATGAAACCAATGCCAACTCCAAAATTGAACTCCAGCTCACGCATCAAATAGTAGAGAAACCTGAACGCCATATCACAGCATGGCGGCACAATAAACTAGGGTTTTTGAACCCCTATTCTTCTCCCAAACAACAAAGTGCAAAAAAATGAAATGGTTAAACTATGCTTATGCAAAATTGAATGGAATTTGAGGTCCATCAAAGTACAGGGGTTAAGGTCCAAATTAACTGCAGTGCTAGAAAAATTATCTACCGAGAAAATTTTTCATTGTATGAGCAACTTTGGTATGGAGTAAGGGTGTTTAAACTATGGTGTCAGCTTTGAAGTGGAGTTAGGTTTTTTTTTTCATGGTATCGGGTTTAGGTGTGAGTTAGGTTCTTTATGTTGTGGATGGGGTTTATACATATGGGTTAAATTTTAATGAATTTTGTAATGTAAGAAGTTGGTAACATTATGTAAAAAAGATGAAATTTTTTTAGACACCAACTATAGAGGGTATTCATTTTTTGAAATGGGCCTTTAGGGGCTAGATTTTAGGCACTAATCGTGCCTTAGATTTAGGGATGTGCTATTTTTGAGGAGCTTGATGGGGGGCTAATTGGTAGGCATCATTTAGGCCTCTAATTTTGGGTTATGTTTCTATTTGAGAGGGACTTTTGGAGGGAGATGTCATTTTTGAGATTGAGCCATATGGGCTATATAGTTAGGATTTTTCTTCATGTAAAGGGGTTTAGAATCAGGAGAGAAGGTTCTTTTAGTGAACTATTTTTTCCTATAGACCTTTTTAATGTATTTTTTATCCATTGAGTTGCAAATTTTGGAGAGAGGCATTATAGTGAACTTCTTGTTCCTAGATGTTTTGGAGACCATTTTGTAAACACATTTTCAGGTTTTGAAGGAGCAAGCTTTCTGATTACATCAATTTCTGAGTATTGGATCCAATCCTATTCTTCTTTTCTAAATTAAGTGTTGCATATTTTATGTGATCTGGTAAAGTGAATTGTTTCTGATTCCTTTCCTATGTTATCAAAAATTAGGCTTGTTGCTGAATATGTAAGTTTGTTGTCAGTTTTTACTGTTTGTGGTATGAACCCTAATAGTGAATTCTAGTCAACCTTTATGTTGAGTAGAGAATGATAAATTTATCTCAGTGATTTTGTAGTTGGGGATGCTGGTTTGAAAAATCCTGAAAGATCTGGAGTAAGTTTTGGTGTATCACCCCATTTCCCATTCAGTTTTAGGTCCTTCTTCCCTTTTACCATTAAGTTATTAATCAGGAGGTGATATTCCATACCAAATAGGAACCGACCTAGAATCTGGAGACTCCTTCTCAATCATAGTACACCCACTGCTAGAGAAGGTTTCCATTGTTAGGATGGAATTGTCATGCAACCCTAATGCCTGAGTTGGGGTGACAATTCTAAGCCTCAAAAATTCCTTTTGTGCATCAATATGCAGTTTGCAAAAATGTGTATGTATCTTCCACAAGATAAACATGAAATCCTTGTATTAAATCCCATGGTATAGATCTTCCTTCTTGGTTAGTATTTGCATTGTCTCGGTTAGGCATCCACTTATCATTTATTTTCTTTGTTCTATACTCTTCAGTCTTGTGACCATACTTGTTGCAATTCTTGCAGTAACCATCAAAATTAGGGTTCCTTGTGTTGTTAGTAAAGTTGGTTCTACACTTAAAAGTTTGATGTCCATACTTATTACATCTAAAGAAATAACCACCAAATTTAGGTGTACTCGGTACTTTACCTTTTCTTCTTATGCAAACATTAGCAGTGTGTCCAGGCTTCCCACAATAATTGTAGCTTGGCTTCTTTAGTTTTGGTGGGGTATAGTACGTTTCTTTTTCTGTGCATTAGATGATTCTCCTTTCTCGGTAGTGCTTAATCCAATTCATGGTCTGTCATTCGGTTGATTATAATTATTAACATGTTTGTCCAGTGATTTTAATACTTTTTCATTTCTTCTTAGTATTTCATTTGCATCCTTCCCAGCTTTCAATCTTTTGTCCATTCTTTCAATCTTAGATTTTAGTCCTTGGTTCTCAAATTGATTTCGCGTACAATCCTGATTTGCATTCAAAAGCTAGTCGGTCATATTATAGTGAACTTGGGTCATCCTTAAGATTTCATTATCTTTCTCAGTTAGCCTAATTTTAACTTTTCTTTTGTCATCTTCTACCATTTTCTTTTCATCCTCAACTTTTCTTTTACCTTCAATCAGTTCGGTCATTCTTATGCTATTAGATTCAAGATATTTCTTCATCAAATCCAACAGCTCGGTTAGTGAATCATTCTTTTCAAGTAGTTCTCTTATAACAGTTTCAGATTCATCAGTCACACTTCCTTCAGATGTTGTCTCAAGTGTATCAAATTGTTCTTGTATAACCTCTAGTTCATCATATAGTTTCCTTCTTATCCTCATATATTTATCAAGTTTCTTTCACATATCCATGATTAACTCTTGTGCACTCTCCAATTCAAATTCAAGACCATCAATCCTTTTAGATTGCCTATAACTTTCCATGACTATGATATTTAACTCTCAGGTGGTCAAACCTTTAACTCAAGAGTACTAGCTCTGATACCAACTGTTGGAATAACTATGGAAAGTTGGGACTGAGAGGGGAGGGGTGAATAAGTCCCACTAAAAAATTTCTAACTACATTCACTAATTAAACCATATACTGATTACTGAGTTCATAACTTGAAATGAAAGTAATTTAATGCTTATAAAACCATAACATCAAAACATTAAATATAGAACTCATAACACCATGATTTTGGTAATGTAGAAATCCTTGGTTAGAGGACAAAATTGCAGTGGGGATGACACCCACAACCTTCACTAATTGCAGTATAAAGGGTGCTCGGTTAGAGCTACAAATTTTAGCTATTTCTGATAGATTACCCGGTTAAGAGTATATATAATATTTGTTAGGTCTACTTGGTTAGAGTATTTTTACAAAATCTACACTTAGAGATGTACCCTGTTAACAGATTTATAAATATAAGACTGGTTAAGATCTACCTAGTATTGAGATTTAAATCTCTCAATACAATAGTATCAAATAACTTAACAATGTCTGTAAAAAGTGCATCAAATATAAATGTTGTTTAGACTCTATGTGCTTTGATTTTGTGTTACCTCAATCTCAAACTATAACATTGTTCTATTCTTCTCTGTTGTAACTAAATTTTTTCTCAGTGCTTTCTAATTTGCTCTTGTTCTTCAATAACTCCTTTCACTTTCTCAGCAATAACAATAACAACTTCAATTATCTATCTCCTCTTCTGTATATCTCAATTTTCAAATTCATCCAATATATAGATGATTTTTGCCTCTTAATCCTATGCATTAGGTACACTATAAATTTCTTTTGACCGTTAGATCTTCTTTCCATCTCGGTGACCATGTCACTTTTACCTCGGTACTTGTTGTTTTTCTTGGAAATAACAATCTTTCTTTTTTTCATTTGATATATGCCTTAGATATTCAATCTGACTTATTTAAATCATTAATCATGTAAAAAACCATTATAAATGCTTGTATATGCTTAATTAATGCTCTGACAATCATTAAATATGATCTGATTGCATTTTGAATTATTTGTCTAACTTGATTGAGTAACTACACAATACTCAATTAAATGATCTTCATCACTCGGTGTACTATATGCACTTGGTGTAGTGTGTCACTCGGTAATTGTAGGTGTTCAATACTTTGTTAAATCTTTTACTTTACCGAGTGGCTCAGTGTACATTACCGACTCACCTTATACTTGACTATCTCCTTTCACCGACTGATTCTCCTTGACTCCTTGACTTTGACTAAACTAATAACAACAAAATATCTTGTAGAAATAATAGGTAGGCCTTCATAAAGGTTTTTGAGGCATAAATATACAAAAAGGGAAATTACTAATGGAAGATAGTTAACCCTAGATGCAAGCCACCACAAAAAAATGAAGTTCCTATCTTGGAACATGTCGGGGTTTAATAGTCCCAGAAGCAATTTTCTCTCAAGAAGAATATTATGGATATTTAAATTGATGTTCTTCTTCTATAGGAAGTTAAAATGTGCAACCAGGTCTTTTCTTTAGTTGCTAGCACAATATGGTTGGGATCCTCCTTTTACTACAGTGAAGCTTATGATTCTTCTGGAGGTGGTTCTACTATGTGGAATCCAAATAAAGTTACTAGTGAAGCATATGTGGTTTCTCACAATTAACTTGTGACATTTAAAGTGGACAACTGCACTTGGAACCTTTTCAATATTTATGCCCTAAACACTCATGGAGGTAGGAAGTAGGTATGGGAGGAGATTTTATCTTTAACCCTTGGAGACAAAAATGTTTTTTTATGGTGACCAGTGATTTTAATTCCCCTTTATTCCCTTTAGAGAAAATGGGTGGTCTAATGAATTATAATGAAAACATGAATGACTTCATGGACTTCATTAGCAGGTTTGGTCTTCTTGAATTGGAATTGAAGGGGAACCCTTTCACGTGGTCCAATAATAGTAAAGGAAACCATTTAATACAGGTTAGATTGGATAGGTTCCTTGTTTCGGCTAGTTGGGACTTGGGTTGCAATGCTTCTCTTACCGCCCTCTTTAGAACCATCTCTGACCATAACCCCATTCTCCTCTAGTTGATGAATAAGCCTTTTCCTAGCCCACATCCTTTCAGATTGAAATTATGTAGACATCCCACCATAATTTAAGAAATTTCATTCATCAATGGTGGAGCAACCCGGTCCAAGGTTCTATTATACACAAGATATTACATAAACTTAACCTCATCAGGAGGGAAGTTAAGGGATGGTCCAAATCTACATTTGGAAATATCTTTAAATAGAAAAAGTAGATTGAGGATAAATTAACCATCTTTCAAAACTTGATGGCCAATGGTAATTTGTCTCAAGCACTTCATGATGAAGAGGAAGTTTTGAGGAAGAAGTGGACAAATAATTTGAGTAAGGAGGAAATATATTGGAAGCAAAGATCTAGGGTTCATTGACTAAAAGAGGGTGATAAGAACTTTTCCTTTTTCCACAAGATGTCTAGCAAACACAAGAAAAGAAACACTATCATTTTTTTACTAGATGAATCCAATCAACAAGTTATTGATGAAGTTAAAATTGGTGAAATGGATCCATAATACTTTAGGTAAATATATGTGGATAATGGTGGTAGTCAACCTCATGCTATTCAAGACAAACTATTAGCCCATCTCCCTGTTGTTGTTAGTGAGAATGACAATAAAAAACTTTTGGCCCCTATTTCCAAAGATGAAGTTAAGGCTACTACGTTTGCTATGGGTGCTTACAAGGCCCCCGGGCCAAATGGGGTTCAATCTACTTTTTCCCAAGATTTTTGGGACATAGTCAATTATGATGTGCCTATGGAAACTAAATAATTTTTTAAAACTGGGAAGCTTTTGAAAAAGTTGAAGAAAACCTATATTTCTTTAGTCCCCAAAACCAAGGATCCAAGGTGCATGGATGATTTTAGGCCTATAAGCCTATGTAACACTATTTATAAAATATTCTCAAAAGTGTTGTTCAACCGCTTGAAACCTATTCTTGACAAATGTATCAATTGCTGCCAAAAGGGGTTTGTTCTCTAGGAAGGAAAATTCTTGATGCAACCATTGTTACCCATGATATTATTCACTTGATGGAAAAAATCTAGAATCAAGGTATGGAATTCAAACTGGATATCTCCAAGTCATATGATAGAGTTAGATGGTAATTCCTTTATAAGGTTTTAGCTAAGATTGGCTTCAATGATAAGTTGATTAGGAATATATAACAATGTGTTGAGGCGGTTCACTATTTTGTCTTAGTTAATGGCATACCATGAGGTTCTTCAAAGTTAGAGAAGGCATCAGAAAAGGTGATCCTTTATCACCTTACCTATTCATTATGGTTGTTTAATTCCTTAGTAGTAATATTTTGAATTTATTCCAATGTGGTAGAATCTAGGGAATCAAACCTGCCTCCACTTTACCCTCCTTAGTTTTGCAGTTGTTTGTTGGTGATACTTTTATTTTTGGAAAATTTTTAGTGGTTAAGACGAGAGAGTGAAAAGTATCCTTCAAGATTATGCTTCTGTCTCGGGCCAATGTATCAATTATAAAAAAGTAAGATTAATTGTTTTACACTAAAATGGATCTTCAGGCAAAAATTATGAATATATTGGGTTTTCAATGTGCCACTCTTCTAGGTACCTACCTTGGCCTACCCCTGACTATGAAAGAGGTTACCCCTACCTTCTAGGATAGTATTTCAGAAAGGATTCAAAAGAAACTTTCTAGTTGGAAGGGAAAGCTCCTTAGTAGTGTTGGTAAACTATAATTGCTTGCTACCTCCCTCTAGGAGATCCTGATCAACTTTCTTTCCCTTTTTAAAATCTTAGGAGTTATGTCAGAAAAACTGGAGAGAATCCAAGGACTATTTTGTGGACTAGTGTAGAGGAAAATAAAAGGTTAGCTCTTGTTAATTGGGACACAATCTTCCACCCAAAACATCAAGGTGGTTTGGGGATTATTAAGAACTAATTTAAATAAAGCTCTGATTGCCATAATTGGTTGGAATATGGTTGTTGGAAAAGAGGATTGGTGTAGGATTATGAGGGAAAAGTACTTGAACCATGAACACTTCTTCTGGGCTTTGGACTCGTTTGGCCTCCCATATAGATCAAATATTTGGAATAATATACTTAAATGTATACCTCTAATTAAAGAAGGCCTGAAATGGAAAATTGGCAATGGAAGGCTAATAAGATTTTGGGAAGACCTGTTAGCAAAATGAAGAGAGACACAGAAGATATGGATGATTATTTTCATTGATACCAAAAATACGGTATCTAGACCCTAATCCCATGTTCATAACTCACTAGGTGATCATATCGAAAGACACATTCAATTTTGGTTGAGTACAGTGTGCAAAATAGAGTGTTCTTCCAGTGTAGAAAGTTTTTGGATCAACGAAGAATCTTAGGTGAATATATGTAGGCATGGAACTGAGAGAAGAATTCTAGAGGTATATTATTTCCAATCCCAAATTTTCATGGCAAGATCTTTTGGCACGTAGAAGTTACATGCATTTGAGTGTCAGTTTTCAAGGTTGACAGTTAGAACAAGCCGACAGGGTGAAAAATCTTATGGTGCAAATTAGTAAAATGTTTTCAATGGTCAAAGCATATTCAAATTAGTTGAGCTCACATATATAAGGTAAAATTAATGATTAAATTTATTTTAATTGCTATTTCAAATTTTTTTTGGCAGTTAAGGGATAAACAATTTACATATTCCAAGAAGTTTTTATGTCGACACTGTGAGATCAAATTATGGATTGCAAAGGTATAAAAATGAGGAATTAGGTTTTTTTGAGTGTGTTGATGCATTATTAGTGGCATGAAATTTTTGGTATGAAATTTTCATATAGGGATTGCATATCTGAGTTACTAATTGATGAAAATAGAGATAAAGGGTAGTTAGTGACACATGGTATCATATCTATTTTTTGTGCTTACATGGAATTGTAATTAGACTTTGGGAGATTTTATCTTAGAAATTTTACTGTATAATAATCATTTTATTTATCCTTTTAAGGTAGGAATCCTTTCTATATGGGTTGTATCCCTTTTTGTATTGAGAAATGAGCTCTAGGTAGTAAGTCTGAATGCAAGTGCATTCCTATCTATTGTAAGACAATATTTTTGTAGAGTATTGGCTTGTGGGTGTCAAACCCACCATGTTTTTCCCCCTAATATGGTTTCTACAATAAAAATATATGTGTTATGGTGGCGTGCTTAATTTTTTTTATGTTCTTTCACTTTACTTTTCAGTTTATGCATTAAGTCGTTTGTGAATTGGGTTAATAAAGCTAAATTTGTTAGAACACTAGTTCACTCCCCACCCCCATCTTAGTGTTCCCTCCTTAAAGTAATTGGTATTATATCCATGTCCCTTAGAGGAATCCTAACAATTTGAGGGTGATTTAGGAAGGAAGAATGGATTCAAGGTTGGATGAACAACTCATAGTTGCATTAGAATATCTTGATCAGACAAAAGCTCGAGCTAAAGAAATGAAAAAGAATCTAAGAGAAGCTAAGACCTAAATTAAGTAATTAAAATCATAATTGATTCAAGCTAGAGAAAGGAGAAGGGAGATATGTGAGCACCTAAACTAGAACGGTAGTGAGAGCTCAGATGATGAACAAATGAGTCAATATATGAAGGATAAAACTAAAGAATTTGAGAAACTCAAGCAAGAGAATGCAGTAATGAAGAATGAGATGAAATCTATGACAATGAGGATGAATAAGGAAATTAAGGATAGGAATAAGAATGAATAATACCTAATCCAATCCCTAAAGCATAAATATAATGATTTTAATAATCTATTTGATGAATGCTATAGACTTGTGGCTACTCTATAGGATGCAAAGGATATTGAAGAAGAAATAAGAGATGAATTGGTGATTGCTAATAAATACAAGGAAAAGTTCATGATCAAAACTGAAAATCTTGATTCATTAGTTGAAATCCATAGGAATAAAAATGAAAAGCTTGGAATTGTTTTTGAAGAAGGAGAAAGTTCCAAATCTTCTCAAGATAAGCCTAAACCTAAAAAGAAGAGCAACTAGAAAGACAATGGAAAGAAGACATCAATGACGCAACCTATTGCAAACAAATTCAATGGTAAGTGATTTATCTAAAACAAATTTTCTCATATGTCCATGCATTGTAGGAATAAGGAAAATCAAAACAATGCATCCTTTATTAGTGAATGTTTTAAGTTTAAAAATCATGTTCATAAGGCAAGTGAGTGCTATAATGTTGTGAACAAGTTCACTAACTACAAGGAAAAGATTAAGTGTTATGCATATAATAGATTTTTTAATATTTCAAGGGATTGTGGAACAAGGAGAAATCATATGCTTAACCAAGGAAAAAGGAGTGTTGTTTATTACAAATGCAATAGATCTAGCCATATTGCAAAGTTCTACAGGAGCAACAATGAAAGTAAAAAAGAAAAAGATAACAAAGACATAAATGAGAAAGTGAATGACAAAGGAAAGGAAAAAGTTTATGTTGAGGAAGTGCATAGACAAATGAAGTAAACATGGAGAAAGAAGAGCACTCAGAAGACCCTAGAAGGGTTAGTATCTGGCTCTAGTGTTGTCAATCCCATGGGGAATTGAATTTAGGCCTTTGGCCTAGGGGGAGTTTATAAGATAAATATTTTAAAACCCCCTAAAAATATTGATGCCAAAATATTTTAGGCTTGGAAAATTTGAAGGTGTTCAATACAGAGGTATTAGAGTTGGAAAAAAATAATTTAGATGTTGGAATTATATTGAGATGATGTACTAAGAGGGGAGGGGTGAATCAGTACCTCTAAAACTTTTATTGGTTAGCCCATTAAACCTTAGTCATGAGTTTGTATTTTATCTTATCTAACTGTTCATCTTTCTTTATGCATATGTAATCATATCATACATTCTTTTAGTATGTAACCATAATACATACATTCATGAAATTAGATAACACATGACACAAGATATGATATCGCAGAAAACTCCTGTTAGGAAGTAAAAACTGTGGTGGGGATTGTTACCCACAAAACTTCACTATCTGCATATAAGAAGCGGCCGATTAAGGCTTACAATTGGTCACTTCTGATGACCTACCCTGTTAGGAGTATTATAGTGGAGACCTGCTAAGATATACTTTGTTTGAAGCTTTAGCAACACTGTTAAGTGTGCACTCTGTTAAGAGATTTACAAAGGATGGTTAAGTCCACCTTCTAGAAAAGGATTTTAGATGTGATGCACTTGTTAGAATGCAATTACATAAGTCTTTGATCTGATGGTATATGAAATCTTCAATTGCTGATAACAGATCCTATAAAGTTTCATATATACTAGTAATCATCCTTTCATGATTGAATAATACCTTTATCTGCTCGTCGGTAGCCTCTGTGTGTTCTTGATAAATGATGTACTCTATTTTTGATCTTTGCATGAATTCTACCTTCTGCTCCTTAGATGCTCTTCGTGGCTATCAATAATAAAGAATTCATGTACTCACAATTGAGTTTGAACATCTATTTATACTATTTTAGGTTCAATTCTTGATTCATGCATCACAAGTTAACTCTAGATCCAAGGTATACAACTTGACCTTGATCTTTAGTTAGATATGCTTTAGATCCGTTAGGATGATTTAAAGCATTTACATAAAGCTTGCATGACAATTGAAAACAAATAACAACTCTATAAATAGAATTACTTTTCTTTATCCACCGTGTAAAAATCAGATCCACAATTTGTGGATTTTCTGAATGTCAATTATGACGGCCAATTTTCTTGGTCGTCCGTGTTCCTTTCTTGAAATTGTCATCGGGTATGATTTTCTGTTCCTGTCGGGTGAGTTCTGAAAAATGTGTCACCGGTGATGCTTGTGGTCCACCAGTGATGCTTGTCGATTCTATACTTAGCTTTTCTCAAAATCTTTGTTCTGTCAGGTATGCTTGCATTTCACTTGTACTACTTGTGGTTTGCCGGTAATGCTTTTTGTCTACCGGTAATTCTTTGTCAATGTTTTTCACTGAGTATACCAATGGAAAAATAATGTCATCAATCTCCCCCTTTGAAATTAGTATCAAAAACATGATATGTGCAACATACTGAGTGTATTAGTATGTACACATGTGTATACTTCTTCCTTAGTCATTTGAATGACTCCCCCTATGTATATGTCGGTAAGTATAAGTATATATACATATCCTTTATTTTTCTTTTCCTCTTTTTAATCTGATATATGTATTGTACATAACTATATACATTTCCTTTACTCCTTTTTTGATTCTAAAGGCAAAGATACTTATAACTTATCAAAAAGGTGGGAATGTGAGGACTTGATTTCCTCCATCATCTTTTCCTATTTCTCCTTTAGCATTTCTAGAGCCATGTGCTCTAGTGAAATCCTTACATGGATTTCATAGATGTTGTCTACTATAGACATCTCTAGGGTTGCTATCAGGTTCCTAGCATCAGAAATATGTTGCTATAAAATGGTAAGATTAGGTAGAATATGAGCCTGAAGTTCTGTGATCTCACCTCTGAATTGTGTTTCAACATCCCATATTTCTTGCCTTAGCCTATTTTCCTCTATAAATATGTCATGATGTGCCTTTATGCTATCGACATGAGAGGTTAGGATTTGTGCACTCTTTATGACATTTGAGTCAATTTCTACAAGTTTGTCACTGTTCTCTTTTGCAAATTTTTCAAGTGTGCACATCTTCTGAACTAAGGTGATTGCCTCAGCAATTAGTGGCTCTAATTCATCACTGAGTTCTGAGAGTTTTACCTTGTTCAATGCCACTTCTTGGCTGATTTTATCAATTAACTTGAATTGATATTTCATTTTTGCTTGCTCTTCCATTGCTTGTTCTGCCTCTATACCTTACTCTGTTATAACGTTGGTGAGAAAAACAATTTGTTCCTTTACTGAATCTTTTTCTTCAAGTTTCACTTCAGGAACAAGTTATTGGAGTATCTCTTTAGCCTTGTCAAGTGCCATGTTTTCTCTATGTTCTTGTGTCATCTTCTTTTGTATGGCTTTTCTCTGACAGAGAAATCCAAACTCTTGAAGTTTGTCACTGTCCAATGTGGTAATGTACCAGTTTGGAACGTCAATGACTTCATCAAGTGTCACAGCCAATATATCCTTCTTTACTATTTTTTTATTTTTCTTCTTTGGCTGGGTGGCAGATTGATGTACCACCATTTGTAAGGCTTGTGACTGAGTTGATTTTTTCAGTGAGTGTAGAGAGGATGAGGCATCCTTTTGTATCTGTTTAGTGTTCACCAGCCAGTTTGGTTAAGACGTCTCCTCACGTACCTTGGGTGTATCAACAGATGAATCTTCTTTTTGTTTTATTCCCTCATTTCTCTTAACTTCCTCACTCTTATCTTGCTTTTAAACCTTTTTTGATGTATCATCTATTGTTTTATCTGTCTCTTGCTTTTGTTCTTTTGATACATCTTTCTTCTCATCGGTTGCATCCTTCATTTCAGTATCGGTATCCTTAGGAGTGTTGGATGCACCTTGGTTTTCATTGGTACCCATATCCTTGGGTATATCATCATCTTTCTAAGAGGATTTATCCTGACTTGACTATATATCAATAGCATCTATTAATATATTCATGTTTGTAGGCGTATTGACAGTTGCAGTGTCAATAGCTATGTCTTGTCCGTCGGTATTACCCCTTGTAGCATTGATGTCTTCATCTTTTTGGATCTTTGTTGTAGGGTCTTTTCCTGTAATGGCGTCGAAAATGTTTTCTAACCATGAATCATCATTCATATCAACATCTAAGTTACCCTTTATTGAAAGTTCCTCTTTGGTAACTTCTTCATCCTCCAAGTTAATGTGGATGGGGCTTTCTGGTATTTGATCATCTTTGCCATCCTTTGACCAATATTCATCTATAACATCTATTTGTTTTTGGCCTGTGATCTGTATCTCTTCACTCTCCAACTCAACTATTGAGTTACTTGTTTTTTTGATAGGTTCCTTTTCAGGACTGCTCTCTTCATTAGGATTTAGCATCTCACTCCATATTTTGTGAGTGTCTTCTTCCAGCTCTATAAGTTTCTCTTGAAGAAATTTATAAGCTCTCAACTTGGGTGAGAAGCTTTTTGTGTATTTATCCATGAGTTCATTGATTTCTTCTTTTGTTGATTCAGGAGGTAAAAGAGATACCAGTACTCTTTCTCTTACCCTCTTCTCCTCATGGAGTGCAAAAGTGAATCTAGAGTATATCTTATCCAAAATTTCTTGTGGCACATCACGTGTTGTGAATTGTAGTGGGACATAATAATGTCTGCACATTTTAGCAATTAGTGCATCTTCTATTTTATTATGTTCTTCAGTGTCCCATCTTAACTATTTTCTTATCTTGGGATGGTCAATAGATGCAGCTTCAGCAATATACTTGCATATGTCATCAATGTCATCAGAAGGTGATGTAACCTTTTCTTTTTCCTTTTCTAGTCCGACAGTGTTAGGTTCATCCATTGCCGAATCTTCTAATTCTTCATCAGTATGAACATATTTTCTCCTCTTTGTAGGTGCCCTAGCTAGTTGTTTAGCCCTTTGAGGTGCAGGTTTCCTCTTGTACACCTTCCCTTTTACCATGGGAGAGGGAATAGCATCCTGTGCTATTTGGCTTCTAGTTCTAGACTTTTTAGGTGGAGGAGGAGGTGGTGAATCAGACTTCTCTTCCTCTGATTCATTTGTCTCTATTGTATCACCAATGGGAAGCTGTTCCTTGGTGTCTTCCTCCTTACTTTTTTGTTCCTCCTTACCTTCTTCATCTTCTCCATCAGAAGATATTTTCAATTTCTTCTTCAGATTCTTTACCATTCTTTTAGACTGCTTTACAACCTTGTTGACAACAAGAGTTGACTTAATCTTTAGTTTGGCTTCCTCATAGCTACCAAATCTTAGTTTTTTTTTGTCAATGGGTTCATTTAACAATGCCTGAATGCATTCTGTTGCTAATCCTATTTTAATTTCATAATCAAGCTTGGAAAGCCATGATTTCCTAGGAACTACAACTTGTATGTAGGTGAAGTCTGTATCCACCATGAAATAAATCTCTTCTTTGTATTCCTCTATCAGACTCTCCAAAATTCTGTTCCTAGCTTGTAGCATTTCCTTAATGGTCTTGAAATACTCATGCATTACATTGTCAAAGTCTGTACCAAGTGATTCTATGAATTCACTTATTTGCATGGTAATCAGTCTGCTTGTGTCCCATGCTACTTTTCCTATGGAAGGAAAGTACTCTTCGAAGTAAAAGAATATACACATTATGAGGAAACCAAACTTACATGTGTTTGTCCATGAAGACCTTATTGTGCACATGTTCTCCTCAAATTGATGTAATAGGATCTATGCCGGATCCATCTTCTTCCCCTGTTTGAAGATCTTATATGCTGTGATCATGGCAGTGCTAGAAATGATGTTCATTCTGCTTTCCTAGAATATCTTGTATCCAACCACACATGCTCCAAAATTCACCTCTGTGTCAGTAATGGTGTTTACTTTTAGTGCCCTCTTGTCTGATTTTGCACCGGTTAACCTTTCCACTTCTGCAAGAGATGGATGTTTGTGAGCCTGAGGTTTTTCGGTTGTTGGATAACCAGTTATGACATGTATAACATTTCAGCCATAGAGTGTTGTCATGGATTCTTCTTAAAATTTTTTTGATCCACTCTATTTTGAAAACCTTGGGAAAATGCAGTGCATTTGTCAGTCCCTTAACTTCCAAGTGTTTATGCTCTTCTTTGAGCTTTCCAGCATCATAAAAAATTGCCCTATAGGTGTTATCAAGGTCTAGATCTCCTATCTCTGAGATCTTTCAATGTATGTAGGACCTTATGTCCTCTACTAACAAAACCCTAGGTGGGATTTGGGAGAATGCTTCAGAATCGTCGGGTTGGGAAGCTATTTCAGGGTGTAGTTTATACTTAGGTTTGGCACAAGCTCCTCTATTGACAAGATTGAAAGGTTTCTTCTTGTCAACCTTGATTTTCTCTACCCTAGAAGTTGATGCCATCATATTTGAAATTTAGGGCTTTCCGTAAATCAAAATAGTGCTATCGGTGAGTGGATTAACTTACTGAATGTCTATGATTGCCTTTGAATCTAAATGCTTAGTGATTGACTTCTGCTGGGTCACTTCTCAAACTTCTCTGCTGCTCTGCTCAAAAATTGTGGGTGCAAAAATGAGCTTACCCATCAGGATTTTATACCTTTTTGTGCCCTAAGTTGTCATTAATGCTTACCAACTCGTCAGTTTACAAAGATTGCTTTTGTCAATAAATACATTCACAACATCTCCGGTGTCTGTGCAAAGTGTCAGGGTAACTAGCAGTGTTGGAGACTTCACCGATGATTGTTGGCGAGGTTGTGATGTCAGCTTTTTTTGATTCAATGTTCACCGATATCCATCGGTTTACACTTAGCTTGTATAATGACAGATACATTCCGGTAAGTATTGCTTTTTTTTTTTTTTTCTATGTGTGTTCACCGATGTAGATTGTGCCCAATAATTGATGGTTTTTTTTCAATAGATTAACAAGTAACAATATATTTCATCTTTATTCATGCCTATATTACAATATGAACTATGTAAAATGGAACCGATGCATAGTAAAACTTGTTATAATGCAGTTCCATACTTACTTGTGCAATCTAGTTAGATGTAGTGATGTCACCAGATCCAGTGGATGGGGTGTTACCATTCGCATTGCTTGTACTAGAACCTTTAGTGTTTGTGGCTTTTACCCACATCTTGTTTCTCATTCTTTTGATGTCATCAATGGTATTTCCATTGGGATGTGTATTTGTGTCTGTCAGTCGGTCTTTGCAATCTTTTATCACATGTCCAACCTTATGACAATGTAAACATGCCATACCTATATTGGACCATCCTCTTGACCTTATAGTCCATTTTCTTATACATTTTGCAGCAATATGACCATACCTTCCACATGCTGTGCAATTTACCCATATGTTATAGTCCCAAACATATGAGTTACCTTCTCTTGTTGGTTTGTGGCTTTTATCAGTTTCCTTTTGAGTCCATGCCTTGTTGTTCTTTTTTCAGCACTCCTTATGTGTATGCCCATTCATCTTGCATGTAGGACAATATTTGTCCATGTAAATTTTTCTCTTTGGATTTATCACTTTGGATCTTCACTCATGTGCCTTGTGTCCTTTCTTTTGACATTTATAACAATTACCAATAAAAGTAGATTGTGTTTGAGAAATACCTTTCATTTTGCTTCTGCAGATGTTTGAGGTGTGGCCTGGTTTTCCACAATGATTGCATGATAGCTTCTTGGATCTTGGGGTTGTGAAAGCATTACTCTTAGGTTGATTAGAGGATTCTCCATTTTCATTGTACCCTAATCCTGTGTAGTTGTTGACTCTTCTTTGTCCATCAAGAAAATCATCCATCCTTCTGTTGCTATCCTCAGCCTTTTTGATCAATTCGTTGTGTCAATTTTGGACTTATTTTTCATTTTCTTCTCTTAGCTACCCAATGGTCTGTATTCTTTCAACGAGTTCTATATTTAATATTTTTGCTTCTTGACTCATAAGAATAATCTGGTTGGTAACCTCATGGTGATGCTCAGTGAGTCTTTGAATCTCTAATTCTTTCTTTTGTAGTTTCTCTATAATTTTCCTCCTATCATCAATGGCTAGTGTTCTTTCATTTTCAGATTTTCTTGCATCGTTCATAACATCAATTATTTTTACCATTTGAGTCTCTTGACCAATTTGTAGCATCTTGATTTGATCTGTCAGATGTAGATTGACCTCTTGCATACTTGTAATTTCTTCAACTGATGCATCTAAAGCTTTGCTCAATGATGATTCTGCTGTTTCAAAGTACTCTTGTATTTCTATTTATTTGTAGTCTTTTTCATTTAGCCTGGTTTCCATAATCTTTCTTTCATCAAGAAGTTTTCTTAACTTTATCTTCGCCTCCTTATACTACTCATAGTTTATTTGCATTTGTAACTGCTCATTCTCAATAGTGATATCCAGTCTGAACTTGTCCATTGCTCTGATCTTTTCTCTCAAGTCTTTAATCTTTTTCAAGAAAGAGACTTGGCTCTGATACCAATTGTTGGAATTATATTGAGATGATGTACTAAGAGGGGAGGGGTGAATCAGTACCTCTAAAACTTTTCTTGGTTAGCCCATTAACCCTTAGTCATCAGTTTGTATTTTATCTTATCTAACTGTTCATCTTTCTTTATGCATATGTAATCATATCATACATTCTTTTAGTATGTAACCATAATAGATACATTCATGAAATTAGATAACACATGACACAAGATATGATATCACAGAAAAATCCTGATAGGAAGTAAAAACTGCGGTGGGGATTGTTACCCACAAAAATTCACTATCTGCAGATAAGAAGGGGCCGGTTAAGGCTTACAGTTGGTCACTTCTGATGACCTACCCTGTTAGGATTATTACAGTGGAGACCTATTAAGATCTACTTCATTTGAAGCTTTAGAAACACTGTTAAGTGTTCACTTTGTTAAGAGATTTACAAAGGACGGTTAAGTCCACCTTCTACAAAAGGATTTTAGATGTGATGCACTTGTTAGAATGCAACTACATAAGTCTTTGATCTGATGGTATATGCAATCTTCAATTGCTGATAATAGATCCTATAAAGCTTCATATATACTAGTAATCATCCTTTCATGATTGAATAATACCTTTATCTGCTCGTCGGTAGCCTCTATGTGTTCTTGATAACTGATGTACTCTATTTCTGATCTTTGCATGAATTATACCTTTTTCTCCTTAGATGCTCTTTGTGGCTATCAATAATAAAGAATTCATGTACTCACAATTGAGTTTGAACATCTATTTATACTAGTTTAGGTTCAATTCTTGATTCATGCATCACAAGTTAACTCTAGATCCAAGGTATACAACTTGACCTTGATCTTTAGTTAGATATGCTTTAGATCCGTTAGGATGCTTTAAAGAATTTACATAAATCTTGCATGACCATTAAAAACAAATAAGAACTCTATAAATAGAATTAATTTTCTTTATCCGCCATGTAAAAATTAGATCCACAATTTGTGGCTTTTCTGACTGTCGGTTTTCTTGGTCATCTGTGTTCCTTTCTTGAACTTGTCGTCGGGTATGCTTTTCTGTTCCTATTGGGTTAGTTCTAAAAACTGTCACCGATGATGCTTGTGGTCCACCAGTGATGCTTGTCAATTCTATACTTAGATTTTCTCAAAACCTTTGTTGTGTCGGGTATGCTTGCATTTCACTAGTACTGCTTGTGGTTTGCTGGTAATGCTTGTTATCTGTCGGTAATGCTTTGTCAATGTTTTTCACTGAGTATACTAATGGCAAAATAATGTCATCATTAGATTCAATTTGGAGGTGTGTGATTGATTTTTGAGAGACAGACAATGAATAGAGGTTCTGAGAGGTAATTAGCACACAAAACATTTATTACAACAAAAGTTAGGTAAATTCTTATATAAAAGGAAATTTTAAGCTCTAATTTCTCACTTTGTATTCAAGAGAATGAGATTAAAGAGCTCAGAAGGTGATTTCCATCAAGATCCAAGCAGTGAAGCGATTGTTCAAGTGATTCCTAGGCAAACCCTAGTTCAGCAAAAGGTATTTTATCTGCACATATCTTTATAAATTGAAATTTCAAAATGGATACTCCACAAATTGTTAATATTAATAATAGGCCATGCCAAAAATTTAAGAAAAATTCCTATAAGGTCGTCAAGGTGGATTCAAAGGGTGCATTATTAAATGTTCCATATGGGGTTTTACAGTGCAAATACACTAGGGAATACATCCATTGTGAAATTTATGACCTGGGAATAAATAAAATAAAGGATTTGCAGACTTGGAAGTTACCTGACTCTAGTTTGTAATTGAAACAGGAATTAGAAACCCTAGCGGAGAAGGAATTTGATTAGTTTTCTAGGTTTCTAGTGATAGAAGAGGTTGAATGGATAAGATATGGTCTAAGATGAATTCATGGGGAATTCATGTGGCTAATCCATGCCCAACCATTCTAGATCACAAAGGAGGCTATCTAAGCAATTACTGGTCTATGGGCATATAATAAAACTCTCGCGCTCAAATCTATCAAGACATATATAGTACATGATGCCAAATAAGTCAAAAATGATAAGAGAGGGATGACTATTAGTGATATCATTAAGCATGATGTGAGGCTTTCTTCCATGGTTGTTGGTTACAAAGTCTATCACTCCAACAGAGAAAATTGTGTCTGCGACAACAATTTACACTACCTATGAGATTTTAAAGAAGAACATAAAGTATAACTTGTGTGAAACCATGATAATTCAGCTTCTAGACAACCTGGAGAGTATAAAGAAGGACAATAAAAACATATTAAATTTTGGGACTCTTATCTTTAGTCTCTTCTACTTGATGGAATAATTACCAGGTGTAGGTCTAGTTGATTGGGAAACCAATAAGATAGTTGCAATCTAAATTAGGGAACTTATGTTTGGTATGGATGAGACTACAAGAACAACAAAAAATTGGGGCTATTTTAAAGTTTTTCAGAAGATGATGTGGTCTAGGGAAAAAATTCCTAAGTCAGTTGTAGAGAGGTATGAAGACACCATCTTCTTTATTGTGGATATTGACCTATGTTTGATGGAGGTAGTGAGTCCAAGGACTTAATGGATAATTCCTATGGGCTATGAGGTGGATGAACACATACTGATTGTATATTTTGATAGCCTATTGAAGGAACCAAGAGATTAAATTGAAGAGAGATTTGGAACATACAAGGAGAAGAGTCTCAACCTTCATATAAAGTTCAAAGATCCAATTCTAGAAAGGAAAGTGAGAAAGGTAGTTGAAAAATTAGCCAAATCTGCCGGCATGACTCCCAAACAAATGTAAGAAGTTATAAATAGAGAAGAGAAAGGTACTGCAGAGAAACCAATTAAGGTTGAACGTAATAACTCTGATCCCCCACCTTCCACATCTAGGAAAATAAGGAGCACAACTACAAAATAGGTTGAATCATCTCCACCTATAAAGGAGACTAAGAGGACACCTCTAGTGAGAGAAGTCAAGAGGACAGTAGAGGAGAGTAAGCTAGTAGAAAATAAATTTGAAGTGAAGAAGAAGTCAAGATAATAGTAGAGAGGAAGCCAACTAAGAAGAGGAGAGTTGTGAGGGAGAAAGAAGAGAAAAAAAGGTTGAGAAGAAGAAAGATAAAGTGATCATTGAAGGCATTGATAATGATCTCACAAAATCTGATGATGCGGTAAAGGAATTAAATAATAAGAAGATGACTCTCTCTCTCTCTCTCACACACACACACACACACACACACACACACACACACACACACACACACACACACACACACACACACACACACACACACACACACACACACACACACTAGTCTTGATTATCCCTAGCTTCCCTAGGGGCTCCTAGGTCACTCTACTAACCTAATAGGGTTCTTCAACTAACCCTATTCTCCTTAGAATTCTCCTCACAAGATCCTACTCCTTCTTAACTAGTGACCATCAACAATGTAGAACACAAACACACCATAGCTCTTCCTAAGCTTCCAATGGCCTTTCTTGCTCCATCTGCACAAACTGATCCAAATGGATTCCAAACTCTTCCATATGGAGAGGTAGTCTTCAAGATATTTTATTGGACCGATTACAATTTCCCCAAACTATTTTTGGATTGAAACCCTAAATGAGTTCCAAATTTCACCCAAAAGAGGACTACTAGCATTAGGCCTAATTAGGCTCTTTTTCTGCAATAACTTGTAAAACCCCTTAACAAGTCAAAAAAATAATACCATATCCTGATACCCTTTATCAAGAACCTAAGGATTTTATATGTCTTGGCTTCCAGAGGTGTCTATAGTACCTCCTATAAACATGCCTAAAATTTAGAATTTTAGGACCTTTTCACTGTCTTCTCAAGAAATTGATTTTCTTGGCTAGAAAAACATCACACCCAAAATTATCCTCTAAGTTAGGGTTCCTTCACTCACCCTAATACCTCTTCACAATCCCTGAATGAAGCAATGAATTCTTTCAATCCTTCCAAATTTCTCTGCAACTGTTGGTGATCCCTAGCCATGCATCCTTGGCTCGCCTAGGGCATCACCTTATAAATAGCTGTCATGCTTTCTTGGGCCCCTCCTTAAATGTACATAATGTACATGGAGTCACCTTCCATATCCCAATTGACCATGCAAGTTCCACGGTGGAAAATGGTCTATGACCCCATTTGCACATAGTGCCTTATTCAGGCCAGTGACTGGACAGAAACTAAAAGATTTTATGTAAAAGAAAATAAAACTATTCAAACTAGAAAAATACCACCAAAAAAAGTATAATAAAAATCTACATTACCAAAAACAATGATTACAGAAGTTGATTCAATCCATGACAATGACAATGCAAAATGCTCACAAATTACTCAAACTATAACTGTTTTTCAATTCTACAGTCCGTACACACTCTGAAACAAACTTGCCAACCCTTGAAAATGATTTAGGAAAACCTCATGTAGTTGACCAAGGCACTAAAACACCGGTTTTAGACTGTTAAGGAACTAATTCCATCAAAGTTGCAATCTTGCAACCAATGTTGTCAATATTGACAACTTTTGCAACTTTTTGGATATGCTATCCAAACTTGGTCAAAAGTTGTCCAACCTTCCCCAAATCACTAATTAAGGTGTAAAAACATGAAATAGGACCTTTAGTCCCTTTCTTGGCCAAATTTGGCACTAAAATCACAAACCACCCCAATTAACCTAGATTGGACTCAAAGGTCACTAAGGACCTAATTAGGCATCCTCTCACTTAACACACTACACACTAGGATCTACATTTGCCTTTATTAACCTAATGGTTTGGCTAGAACCACTACAAGCCAAAACATCAAAAGAAGCCCTAGGTCACATTGCATCATTATCCCTACCTAGGTTCTCCTACACCATACTCCCCCACAAAGGAAAGATATGTCACTCCTATGGACAATATATCCTTTGAAATTCTGACCTTCTTGAAGTCTAGCTCTGCAATCCATGAGGCCTCTAACTCTGGTCTATCCTTCCACTTAATTAGTTATTCCATGTAGACTTTATGCCTTGTAGTCTTCTTAACCCCGAGGTCCAAAACTTTGTCATGTACCATCTTTGGTTTGGGAGGCAATATAATAGCCTCATCATCCCCATTGATTCCTTGACTACCTTGATTGATCTCATCTACCTTCCCTCTGATCTGGATTAAGTCCTGCACATTGAACACCTGAGATATGCTCAAGTATGATGGTAAGTCTATCTTATAGGCATTAACCCCATATTTGGCTAGAATTTTGCAAGGTCCCACCCTTTTCATCCAAATCTTGGTAGGGACACCCTTCTGTAGCCTTGACTTGTTCAAATGAACCATCACATAGTCACCCACCTCAAACTGAACATCTTTCCTCTTTTCATCAACTTTGGTCTTCAAATTTTGTTGACTATCTTGGATTTGCTTCTTGACTTGTTCTTGGATCTCCTTCATAGTATGGGTGAATTCTTTAGCATGTCCACTTCTGTACTCCATACCTCCAAGATCCCTAAGCTCACAAAAACCTCTAGGGTGCATGCCATAAACAATCTCAAATGGGCTCTTTCCTGTCATGTTATTCTTACTATCATTGTTAGCATATTCTTCTTGGGGAATGACTACATCCCAAGTCTTCCCATACTTGTTAGTTAGGCACCTTAATAGGTTACCCAACACCCTGTTCACCACCTCATTTTGGCCATAAGTCTGAGGGTGGTAGGCTGAACCAAAAGATAGATTGGTACCCAATCTAGTCCATAATGTCCTCCAAAAATGACGCATAAATTTTACATCCCTATCTGATACTATGCTTAAAGGGAGACCATGGATCCTCACAATCTCCTTAAAGAACAAATAGGCTATGTGGCTAGCATCATTAGTAGTCTTACATGGAATGAAATAGCCCATTTTGCTAAATCTGTCAACTACTACATATATGTTGTCATACCCTTGCTTAGTTTTGGGTAGACCTACAATAAAATCCATACTCACACACTCCCATGGTCTGTTAGGGACTGGTAAAGGCTGATACAACCCTGCATTACTCATTCCTCCTTTTGCCTTCATGCAAACAACACCCTGCTCCACATATTTGGTGACATCTTTCACCAACTTTGGCCAATGGTAGAACCTTTGCACAAGCTCTAAGGTTTTGTTCATACCAAAGTGACCACTCAAAGATCCATTATGTTTCTCCTATATGAGATTCATCCTCATAGAGCCTCTTGGTACACATAACTAGTTACCCCTAAATAAAAATCCATTCTGCAAAGTAAACTCTGAGAACTTACTATGGAAATGGTTCTGAAAGTCCACAGATACCTTGTATGCTTCCCAAAAGTCCTCATCTGCCTTGTAAAGCTCTCTAAAACTATCAATACCAATGCTATTCAACTGCACTTCTTGGACTGTCAACAACCTCCTACTTAAGGCATCTACAAACTTATTGAGTTGTCACTTCTTGTGCTTTATAGTAAAGGTAAATTCTTGTAAATACTCCATCCATTTACAATTCCTATTGCTTAGTTTATCCTGAGTATTTATGTAGCTAAGAGCTTGGTTGTCAGTAAATAACACAAACTCTTTAGGTAATAGATAATGCCTCCATTTTCTAAGGGAGTGAACTAAAGCATATAGTTCTAGGTCATAAGAAGAGTATTGCTTCTTAGCCTCATTAAATTTCTCACTAAAGAAGGCAATTGACCTACCTTCTTGAATCAATACACCCCATACTACCATCACACTTGCATCACACTCAATGGTGATCAATTTCTCAAAGCTTGGCAATTGTAGGACAGGTTGAGTAGCCACTTGTTTCTTCAACATCTCAAAGGCTTTCTCTACTTCTAAGGTCCACCTAAACTTAGTTTTGACCCCACCCTTAATAGTATCCAATAATGGTGCTCATATCCCACTGAAATTCCTAATAAATTTCCTATAAAACTGTGCAAGGCCATGGAATCTTCTTACCTCAGTGGCTGTGGTAGGTGGAGGCTAGTTTAGGATAGTAGCAACCTTGTCTTGGTCCATCTTCAAAGACCCTTTGGACACTACAAAGCTCAAGTAGACTAGTTATTGCTTGAAGATCTCACATATCTCAAGGTTTATAGCCAACTTCTCTTCATGTAATCTCTGAAACACTGCCTCTACATGTTTGACATGCTCCTCCCTTGTCTTGCTAAATATCAGTATATCATCAAGATATACCACAACAAACTTCCCTATGAAGTCCTTGAGAACCTCATTCATGAGCCTCATGAATGTGCTTAGAGAATTAGAGAGGCCAAATAGAATCACAAGCCATTCATATAACCCATCTATGGTCTTTAATTCTTTTTTCCATTCATCCCCTTATTTCACCCTGATTTGGTGATACCCACTCTTCAAGTCCAACTTGGTAAAGTATATTTCCCCTCCAAGGAAATCAATGAGATCTTCAATCCTAGGTATAGGGAACCTATACCTTATTATGATTCTATTTATGGCCCTTGAATCTATGCAAAGTCTCCATTTTCCTCCCTTCTTGAATTCCAACACAACCGGAACTGCACAAGGGCTTATACTCTTCTTGATCAAGCCTTGATCCAAGAGTTCTTGTACTTGTCTGGCTATCTCCAAATTATGATTAGGAGTAAGATTGTGTGCTTCCTTATTGGGTAGAGATTCCCCTGACATAAAGTCTATTTGGTGACTTATTACCCTCTTAGGTGGTAGGATTGCAGGAGTACCATCACTCACTATATCTTTGTACTTCACAAGTAGTTCTTGTACCTCTGGTGGTAATGGCTCCTTAACTATTTTTTATTCCTCCTTGGGTCTTATCACAATGGCATAACCATCACTCTCATCATCCTTGACATGTTTCACAAACTCCTTCCCACTACACAACATGACATCAGGAGTCTTGTACTATGGCTCTTCATCTTCTAGCAAAGACTAAATTTTGAAAGTTTTACCTCCTTTCTTGAATGTGATGGAATTCTCCTTCCCATCATACACTAACCCATTATAAAACTACCAAGGCCTTCCTAATAGTAAATTTCAAGAATCCATTGGTAGGATGTCACAAATTAGCTTATCCTTGTATCCTGCTATTGAAAAATCAACCCATGTTTGCTCATTGACCAATACACTTTGGCCTTTTTTGAGCCATATTACCTTATATGGATTTACATGGGGAATTTTGGCTAGCTTTAGTTTCACTACTACCTCCTCTGAGATGATATTATCTGTGGAGCCAGAGTCCATAATCACTTTACAAACCTTACCAAGGATTTTACATATGATCCTAAACAATGCCCTCCTATGTTTGGGCTCATCCTTGATTGGTTGTCTTATCAGTACTCTCCTAAACATCAAGTTCTCACCCATCTCCAAATCTAGATGGTCAATCTTAGGTGCTTTGACACTAGAAGTGTCCTCATGAGCATATTCTACCCTTTTATCACTATTTGTTGCAGAAGTTTTGTCAGGACATCTATAGGCTGGATGACCTGATTGCCCACAATAATAGAACTTCATGGTTGAAAAGTAAGAACTACTCCTTCTCCTCTTCCTCTACTAGGACCACCATGATTACCCCTACCTCTATTAAATCCTCCTCTTGAACTACTTTTAGTCTGTTGCTCTGTCAACTTGTTCTCCCCTTGTGACCTTTTCTCACTACCTCTTCCTTCCAGTAGCCTCCTCTTTGACGCCTTTGGTCTCTTCCTCTACCTCTATTATTCTTGAAGCTAGAGTCACCCTTATTCTTTTTCTTCTCCTCCACTCTTATGGATAACTAATGACACTTTTTTATTTTAGTTTGTGTCCATAGGCTAATCTCCTCTAGGATGTTCCACTTTAATCCACCCAAGTATCTAGCCATTTTGATTGACTCATCTTCTTGCAATTTAGACCTTAGACACAATGTTTGGAATTCCTCAGTGTATGAGGCCACATATAGGTACTTTTGTTTCAAGTTTTTCCTCTTTCTATGAATTTGGATTTCATAATCCTCCGGAAGATAATTCTCCTTCATCTTGGTCACCATTGCATTCCAATTTTCTATGGGTTGCTTCCCCATTCTTACCCTCTCATCCTAAAGGTATTTCCACCAAGTCAAAGTACACCCTCTGAGTCTAGACTTGGCCACCTTAAGATTTTGGGCTTCAGTCACACCCTCACATTTGAAATGGTTCTCCATTCCCTCTATCCAATCTATGACTACTTCAATGTCCATCTTTCCACTAAACAAAGGGATTCCTTCTAATGCTTTGACACCTAATTCTTTGATGGCCTTCAAGAATGGCTCTTCATTCAAGACAGGGTTTGGTTTCAAAAAGATGTCTTTCTCAACAACCTTCTTGCCCCTATCACCACTTTCCACTCCTTCTCTGCTCCTAGCTGCCTCATTAGCAACTTCCTCTAGCCTTAACCTCATGCCTTCTAAGGATTCTTCAAGGAGTTAGTTCCTCTCCTTTTTCTCAGCAACTTCCTTATCTAAATCTTCATTTTTCACCATCTTTGACTCCTACTGATTCACCAGTAGCTACAAACATAGACTAACTTCCCAAGTTTCTCAACTTGCTCTGATACCACTCTGATGTAATACTAGTCTTTCTTATCCCTAGCTTCTCTAGGGGCTCCTAGGTCACTCTATTGACCTAATAGGTTTTTTCAACTAACCCTATTCTCCTTAGGATTCTCCTCACAAGATCCTACTCCTTTACAACCAGTGAACATCAACAATGTAGAATACAAACACACCATAGCTCTTCCTAAGCTTCCAATGGCCTTTCTTGCTCCATCTGCACAAAATGATCCAAATGGATTCCAAACTCTTCCATATGGAGAGTTAGTCTTCAAGATATTTTATTGGACCAATTACAATGTCCCCAAATAGTTTTTGGATTGAAACCCTAAACAAGTTCCAAATTCCAAGCTAATTTCACCCAAAAGAGGGCTACTAGCATTAGGCCTAATTAGGCTCTTTTTCTGCAATAACTTGTAAAAATCCTTAACAAGTCAGAAAACTAATACCATATCATGATAATGTTTATCAAGAACCTAAGGATTTTCTAGGTCTTGGCTTCCAGAGGTGTCCGTACAGTACCTCCTATAAACATGCCTAAAATTCAGGGTTTTAGGACCTTTTCACTGTCTGCTCAAGAAATTGATTTTATTGTCTAGCAAAACATCACACCCAAAATTATCCTATAAGTTAGGGTTCCTTCACTCACCCTACTACCTCTCCACAATCCCTAATTGAAGCAATGAATGCTTTCAATCCTTCCAAGTTTCTCTGCAACTATTGGTGATCCCTAGCCATGCATCACTGGCTCGCCTAGGGATTCACCTTATAAATATTTACCATGATTTCTTGGGCCCCTACTTCATTGTACATAATGTACATGGAGTCATCTTCCATATCCCAATGGCCCGTGCAAGTTCCATAGTGGAAAATGGATCTATGACCCCATTTGCACACAGTGCCTTATTCAGGCCAATGATTGGACAGAAACTAAAATATTTTACAAAAGCAACTAAAACTATTCAAAATAGAAAACTACAACCACAAAAATTCTAAGAACAATCTCAATTACCACAAACAATTATTATAGAAGTTGATTCAATCCATGACAATGCAAAATGCTAACAAATTACTCAAACTGTAACTGTTCTTCAATTCTACAGTTCGTGCACACTCTGACACACACTTGCCAACCATTGCAAATGATCAAGGAAAAAATTATATAGTTGACCAAGGCACTAAAACACTGGTTTCAGATAGTTAAGGAACTAATTCCATCGAAGTTGCAATCTTTTCAATGTTGTTAATGACAATATTGACAACTTTTGCAACTTTTTGGTTATGCTATCCAAACTTGGTCAGAAGTTGTCCAACCTTCCCCAAATCACTAATTAAGGTGTAAAAAAATGAAATAGGACCTTTAGTCCCTTGCTTGGAGAAATTTGTTACTTAAATCACAAACCACCCTAATTAACCTAGATTGGACTCAAAGGTCACTAAGGACCTCTTTAGGCATCCTCTCACTTAACACACTACACACTAGGACCTACATGTCCCTTTATTAACCTAGTGGTCTAGCTAGAACCACTACAAGCCAAAACATAAAATAATCCCTAGGTCACATTTCATCATTAGCCCTACCTAGGTGATCTCTCTCTCTCTCTCTCTCTCTCTCTCTGATGTAGAGGGCTTAGCATTCTAGGCTTTTCTTCACTCCAAGTTACTCACTTGGCTAACCCCACCATCCAATGGTTGTTATTTTTTGGTTCTTCCTTCTTCTAGGATCTCCAAGACCCTCTCTACCAACTTCTCCTTCAAGGTATAGTTTGTTATGAGAAGACACCAAGATGTCTAGGCTTAACTAGTCTAACTAGTTAATCAAAAGCCTAGTTTACTCCACTAGAACCCCACTACAATTCCAATCCTCTACCTAGGATCTTCACACACATTCACGAAGACTCTTGACACCCTTCTTGAACCATTATAGGTCATTTTGCACTCATCCCAATACATATAAACCCCTTACCAATCCAATTGGTTGTTATTTCACTAGGAGGCCTAATTGCCTAATTCCTAGTAGGTCATTTTGCACCGAGTTTTTTCAAATGCTCACAAAAAATCCAAGTGAATCAATAAAAAAACTTGAAAATATTCAAGACATCCCTGAACACTTTCAAAATCCAAAACCCTGACCTCTGGAAGCACCCAAAACCCTACTTTCTTTCAGGCCCTAGATTATGGCCTATTAATTAGGCCTCTAGACCAGTCAGCATGAATAATTGATAATCATGTCTCCAATCTTTGATTCTCCTCCTACCACCTTTGAATCCTTTTAGGAGACTATCTTGTGCATCCAACAATTCTACTAATTCTTCCCCAAAAGGTCATGGGTGCTCAAACAAATTCAATCTTCTCCCTGTCTAGGCTCACTTGGTTTCACCAGTCAACCATAGGGCTTAATTGTTGGCCTATGAAATCCATTGAGATAACAACAAAAAGAACAAAAATCCTATCTACTAACCCTAACCCTACTTTCCCCATGGTTTTAGTCAATTCCATTGGAGGAAAGCTAGGTTAGAGCCATTTCTATCTAGGCAACACTGTTTTGTCTCTGTCAGACCAGTGGCCTTCAAAAACTTGTAACTTTAATCCTACTGAACTTTAAAAAATAAACTATCTATTTCATATGGAAGCTGAAAGAAAACACTACACTAACACGAAGGCCAATCACCTACGCCAATCTGTACACAGTTATACAAAAGTAAAGATATAGTGCAGATTATGCAAATGGAGGTGCATACATCCATACAGAGGTGTCATAAGTAAATGTCTCAATCCAAAATCTCATTAACCTTTCCAAAAATTTTATTCCATGCTCATATACTAAGCATGGGTAGTTACATTCAGTTCTAACTACATTTTGTCATTTCTTGCAGAAGTTGCTCGAGCAACTTTTTGCATTTTGATGCATTTTGACTTTTCTTGTCAACTCGATGGTTGATGTTGACTTTTGAGACCCTAAATAGGATATGTAGGGTCCTAAAACATACCTCCAACCCATATTTCCCTAAAATGGAAAATTTTCACAAATTGAGGCCAAAATGACCTAATGAGCACTAATGCCCTTACAAACATGAAGTTAGACTAGCATGCTTCCAACATTTTGGAACTTATTCTAACACACAAAAAAACCCTTAAAACACCCTTAAACAACATTAAAACATTGAATAGGGAGTTTCCTTTCACCATACTCCCCTGGACAAAATAACTCAAGTCCCTTGAGTTAGGAGGTCTTCAATGGTGACCCCATGTTTTAGAATATCCAGCTCTATCATCCAAGTGGCCTCAGCTTCAGGTAGTCCCTTCCACTTGATGAGGTACTCTTTGTAGTTACCCCTCCTTGTCTTCTTTATCACCTTAGAGTCCAAGACACTTTCCAATTGCAATGGCTTTGGGGTAGGCAAATCTTTCACCCAATCATCTTCCTCCAAATCTTCAAGTGTAGACTGACCTATGTCTAGAGGTGATCCCCTGTAGGGATATAAGTCACAAACATTGAAAATAGGTGCAGGAAATTCCACTTCATAGGCATTCTTGCCATATTTATGCAAAACCTTTAGTGGTCCAATCTTCCTCATGAGTAGCTTAGTTGGTTGGCCTTTGGGTAGCCTCTCCTTTTTGAGATAGGAAAGTACTAGATCCCCCACCTTGAATTGCAAGTCCCTCCTGGTCTTATCAGCTTTGGTTTTGTACTTCTCCACTTGTTTTCGTAAAGTCTTATTGACTTGATCACGCAACTCTTTCATTTTCTCTACAAATGACTCTCCTTGTGCACTCCTATTTTCCCTCAAACTAAAATCCCTTAGCTCCAAAATCCCTCTAGGATTGACCCCATAAATTATCTCAAAGGGGATTTTACCTGTACTCCTATTAATGGAGTCATTATATGAAAATTTTGTCTTCCCTATGATATGATCCCAAGATTGTCCATGTTGTTTGGTCAAACACCTCAACAAATTCCCAAGTGACCTATTCACTACTTCTGTTTGCCCATATAATTGTGGATGGTAGGCTGAGGAGAAAGACAAATTAGTACCAAGCATCTTCCAAAGAGTTCTCCAGAAGTGACCCACAAACTTTGTATCCCTATCACTGACAATATTCAAAGGCAAACCATGGATTCTTACTATATCCCTAAAGAATAGCCCAACAATTTGAGAGGCATCATTGGTCTGCTTGCATGGAATGAAGTGTGCCATCTTCCTAAAATGGTCCACCACCACAAACACAGTGTCATGTCCCCTAGGTATCTTTGGTAACCCCAAAACAAAATCCATACTAAGGCACTCCCAAGGCCTTTGGGGTATAGATAATGGTTGATACAACCCACTATTTCTATTTTTTCCTTTCTCCCTCTGACAAATCTGACATTGTTCTACAAATCTCCTCACATATGACTACATCTTAGGCCAATGGTAATGCCTATGTACCTGCTTTAAGGTTTTATCCACTCCAAAGTGGCCTCCTAAGCTTCCTTGGTGTTTCTCCTTCATAATGTTTTCCCTCATTGAGCACTGAGGTATACACATAAGATGACCTTTGAAAAATAGGCCTTCCTACAACACAAACTCATTGAAATCCACCTTGAACCCCTGCTAAAACTTTACACAAGCTTCATAAGCTTCTTTGAAATCTTTGTCTTCCTCGTAGAGGTGTTTCAAATCATCCAATCCTACACTTTGTAGTTGTATCTCCTGGATTGTGAGTACTCTTCTACTAAGAGAATCTGTAACCTTGTTGCTAACCCCCTTCTTATGCTTAATAACAAATGTGAAAGCCTGTAATGATTCTACCCACTTCATATGCCTCTGATTTAGTTTTTCTTGTCCATTTAGGAAACTTAGGGCATGGTTATCAGTATAGACCACAAAATTCCTAGGTAATAGGTAGTGTCTCCCCTTCTTCAAGGCTTGTACCATGGCATATAACTCCAACTCATAGGTGGAGTACTTTTGTTTTTCCTCATTCAACTTCTCAGAGAAGAATGCCATAGGGTGTCCCTCTTGGCTTAGCACTGCTCCTATAGCCAACTTGCTAGCATCACACTCTACCACAAAGAGTTGATTAAAATTAGGAAATCTAAGTGTAGGTAGCTCTCCAATCCTCTTTTTCAACATTTCAAACCCCTGGTCTACTGCTACTGTCTATTCAAACTTGCATTTGATTCCACCTTTTATGGTGTTCAAAATTGGGGCACATACATGACTGAAATTTCTCACAAATTTCCTATAGTAGGAGGCCAATCCATGGAAAATCCTAACATCCCCTATAGCCCTAGGTGTAGGGTATTCCAAAATAGACTTAACTTTTTCAAGATCCATCTTCATGCATCCATTAGCAACCACAAAACCAAGGTAAACAAGTTCAGTTTTTAGAAACTCACACTTCTCTTGATTGATCATCAAATTTTCTTGATGTAGCCTACTCAAGACCATCTCCAAATGCTTCATGTGCTCCTCCTTGGACCTTCTAAATATAAAAATATCATCAAGGTAAATTATTAAAAACTTACCAATAAATTCTGCTAGCACTTCATTCATGAGCCTCATGAATGTGCTAGGTGCATTGCTTAGGCCAAAGGACATTACAAGCCACTCATATAGACCCTCATTGGTCTTAAAATCTATTTTCCACTCATCACCTGGCCTCACCCTTATCTGATGATACACTGACTTCAAGTCCACCTTAGAAAAGTAACAAGATCCTCCAAGATTGTCCATCAAGTCTTCTATCTGGGGCATTGGGAACCTATATCTAATTGTGATCTTGTTTATAGCCTTGGAGTCTATACACATCCTCCATTTTCCATCCTTCTTAGGTGCAAGTAATGTTGGTACAATACATGGGCTCAAACTCTTCCTTATTAACCCCTTATCCAACAAATCTAGGATCTGTTTTTCTATCTCTGCATTTTGGCTTGGTGTCATCTTATATGCTGCTTTGTTTGGAAAATTTTCTCCTAGAATGAGGTCAATCTGATGACTCACATCCCTCATAGGTGGTAAGGCACTTGGAAAACCATTATCTACTATGCCATGGTACTTTTCCAATAAAGCTTATATCTCTGGTGGAAAATAGACATTCTCCTTAGTTTCCTCCTTTGGTTTGATCACTACTACACAACAGGCTCCTTTCTCTTTCTTCATGGCCTTTAGAAACTCTTTCCCACTCAATAACATCACACTTGTCCCCACATGTTTCTCTTCATTGGGTTCTTGCAATGGATCCATTTGGAATTTCTTTCCTAGCTTGGTGATGACATAATTGTTCTTCTCTCCATCATGTATTTCTTTGACATCATACTGCCATGGATGTCCTAGGATAAGATGACATGTATCCATAGGAAGTATGTCATATAGGACCTTGTCCTTATATTACCCAATCTCAAACTCAACCATAGTTTTCTCATCTGCCACTATTTGTTGACCCTTGTTCAACCATGAAACCTTATAAGGTGTTGTATGAGGTATCCTTCTCAACTTCAATTTCTCCACCATCTCAGTGGACACTATATTCTCAGTGGATCTAGAGTCCAATATAACCTTGAAAATCTTCCCATGAGACCTGAAAGTTGTCTTCAATAAGTTCTTTCCTTGGGGTGGCTCTATGGTGCTAGGTACTTTCAATGTTCTCCTTAACATCAAGTTCTCTCCATCTAGTATTGGCCCTGCCTTGGAAATGGGAGAAGTAACACTTTGAGTGTCATCTTATTGAACTAACTAATTCCTTCTATTCCCCATTGAAGATGAGGAAGCCTTCTCTAGACACCTACCCATTGTGTGACCAACTTGGTTGCAATTATAACACCTACTAGTGAAAAATGAATTAGATCTCCCTTGGGGTTGGAACCTACCTCTTGGTGGTCCTCTACCTCTGTATCCTCCCCTTTGGAAAGAGCCTCTATACTAGTTTCCTCCACAACTATCCATGAAATAACTATCTTCTTATCTATTAAGGCTCTATCCTCTACCAAAGTTACCCCTGCCTCTCTGAAAACCTCTGTTATTTCTGCCACCTCTTCCTCTTTGATGGAAGTCATTTCTTCTTCTTGCTTTATCCTCTACTCTCAAGGCCAATTGAAAGAATTTATGCATATTATCTGGTACCATCATGCTAATCTCATCTTGAATGCCCCGTCTTAACCCATTTAGGTACCTTGCTACCTTCTCCATTTCATCTTCTTGTCTCCTAGCCCTTAGGCTTAGTTTATGGATCTCCTCGGTGTAAGCACTCACTGACATTTCTTTTTGTCTTAGATTCTGTAGCTTTTGATATATTTGGATTTCATAATTAGTGGGAAAGAATTGGGCCCTCAACCTAATTTTCATTCTCTCCCAAGAAACAATCTTTTGCTTCCCATTGGTTATCCTTTCATCTTGCATCATGTTCCACCACACTAATGCAGATCCCTTAATTCTAGCTTTAGCATAGCTAACTCTCTTCTCCTCTGCTACCTCCTTGTAGTCAAATTTATTATCTATGGTCTCTAGCCAATCCAACAACTCCTCTCCATTAAAATTCCACAATAGTATGGTATGTGTTCTATGCTATCCTTTTTTAAAGATTTTAAGGCATCTAAGAATACCTTTTATTCTTTATCTATCTCAGGTTCCTTCCCTTTTTTTGATGATTCTTCTGTCTAACTCTCATCTCCATCACTTTCATCTCACAATTTTGTGATCTTCTTCTTGCTCTTTGTATCAAACACATTAGCCTTCTCAAGAGGCCTTGAACCAATTCTACTATGGAATCCTTACTCATTGCCTTAGGAGGCATACTGTCAACCTCTTGACTCTCCTCCCCTTTAGACATACACAATCTTCAAGCTATTCCAGCTCTGATACCACTCTGATGCAGAGGGCTTGACACTCTAGGATTTCCTTCACTCCAAGTTTCTCACTTGAATAACCCAACCATCCAATGGTTGTTCTTTTTTGGTTCTTCCTTCTTCTAGGATCTCCAAGTCTCTCTTGACTAACTTCTCCTCCAAGGTATAGTTGGTTATAAGAAGACACCAAGATTTCTAGGCTTAACTAGTCCAACTAGTTAATCAAAAGCCTAGTTTACTCCACTAGAACCCCACTAGAATACCAATCCTCTACCTAGGATCTTTACACAAATTCACCAAGACTCTTGACACCCTTCTTGAACCCTTATAGGTCATTCTGCACTCATCCCAATACATCAAAACCCCTTACCAATCCAATTGGTTGTTATTTCACTAGGAGGCCTAATTGCCTAATTCCTAGTAGGTCATTTTGCACCGTATTTTTCCAAATTCTCACAAAAAATCCAAGTGACTCCACAAAAAAACTTTAAAATATTCAAGACATCCTTGAACACTATCATAAACCAAAACCCTGACCTTTGGAAGCACCCAAAACCCTACTTTCTTGCAGGCCCTAGATTATAGCCTATTAATTAGGCCTCTGGACCAGTCAGCATGAATAATTTCTAATCATGTCTCCAATCTTTGATTTTCCTCCTACCACCTTCGGATCCTTTTAGGAGACTATTTTGTGCATCCAACAATGCTACTAAGTATTCCCCAAAAGGTCATGGGTGCTCAAACAAATTCAATCTTCTCCCTATCCTGGCTCACCTGGTTTCACCAGTTAGCCATAGGGCTTCATTTTTGGCATGTGAAATCCATTGAGACAACAAAAAAAATAAAAAAAATCCTATCTACTAACCCTAACCCTACTTTCCCCATGGTTTCAGTTAATTCCATCAGAGGAAAACTAGGTTAGAGCCATTTCTATCTAGGCAACACTGTTTTGTCTCTATCAGACCAGTGACCTTCAAAAACTTGTAACTTTAAGCCTACTAAAATTTAAAAAAAAATATCTATTGCATATGGAAGCTGAAATAAAACACTACACTAACATGAAGCCCGATCACCTATGCCAATCCGTACACAGCCGTATAGAAGCAAAGATATGGTGCAGATTATGCAAATGGAGGTACAAACATCCGTACAGAGGTGTCATAAGTAAATGTATCAATCCAAAATATCATTAACCTTTCCAAAAATTTGATTCCATGCTCATATACCAAGCATGGGTAGTTACATTTAGTTCTAACTACATTTTTATCATTTCTTGCAAACGTTGTTTGAGCAACTTTCAAAGTTGCTAGCAACTTTTTGCATTTTGATGCATTTTGACTTTCCTTGTCAACTCGATGGTTGATGTTGACTTCTAAGACCCTAAATAGGATATGTAGGGTCCTAATACATACCTCCAACCCATATTTCCCTAAAATGGCAACTTTTCACAAATTGATGCCAAAATGACCTAATGAGCACTAAGGCCCTTACAAACATGAAGTTAGACTAGCATGCTTCCAACCTTTTGGAACTTATTCTAACACACACGTAAACCCCTAAAACACCCTTAAAAAACATCAAAACATTGAATAGGGAGGTGCTCTCTCTCTCTCTCTCTCTCTCTCCATATTTATCCCCTCTTTCTTCTCTTCCTTCTCTCCCCTCCCTCCCTCCCCTTGTTTTTTTTAGGACTTATTTTAGGGACAAAGAAAACAAATGAGTTTAATAAGATTAAAACTCGTAAAGTTTTCTAGCAATATGAATGTTGGGAATTTAACACTATGAATGTTGGGTATTTAGGAACTAACTATGCAAACGATTTTTGACTAAACAAAACCCGTTCACACTACTTTGAGTTCAATTGCATTGTCAATGGCTAAATCAACACTTTTGCAACTTGTTGAATGACCCACTGCAATGGCTCATACTTTTATGGGAAATTTTTAAACAATGTAAGAGACGATTTTGTTTTATATGAGTTCAAATGATTGAATTGTCTTACTGTTTTGTTTGTTCAATGTTATTTTTATTGTTTAATTATTTTAATTCTAAAAAATGATGACAATTTCTAGTTGTTTTAGTGATTTTATTGTATAAGTTTTTGTAACATATATTTTAAAAATGATAATATTTAGGACAATGGTATTAACGATGGAAAAGAATAAGAGAGAAATAATCGAACAAGAGACAAAAAGGGAAAGACAAAGGGCGCATATGAGGAGATTACATGAACACAGAAAAATAGAAGGATAAGGTAATCGTCTACACCATCTCAATTTGATGTACCAAATGAACCTAATGCAATTGAAGAATAAATCATAATAAATGATCAATCAAATGATATACATACCTCAACTCATCCCAAAATTATTTGCAGATATCTAATTGGCATTGATAAGAATATTTTGAAGCCAATGCCTGATAAAATTTCCAAACGAGCTTGTAGAAGAATGCTTAAAATAATATGGGATAACTATTTTGAATGAGAATTTGACATAGTTTTTGCAAGGATGCTTTAAGGTTTTATATGATAGTTTAAGGGAAATAAATATACAAGATACAACCAACACATGTAATATGATCAAATAATTGCACCTCACAATTCAAGAATGCAAAGATGTTTTATTGCTTGACTAGGATGCATGTGAAAAGTGGTGTACAATATTTTTGGAATTTCACTAAGGCTAGACATGGAAATGGAGAGCATGGTGGTCTAGGAGCATGTGTAAAAATATCCCTTTCTAGAGAGGAATTGAAGTATGAAGATGGCGTCAAGTTAATAGATGCAACAACAACTGTGTGATGGTGTAACTCTACAATAGGACAAGGTAATGCATGTAAGTCTATGGTTCATAGATATTTTTGGTTGATACATGAATCTAACATTGAAAAATATTAATATTGTTGTACACTTATAGGATCAAGTGACATCCACTCATTTAGAAGTTCAAATGTAAGGTCACTAGTTATTTATACTAGATAGATTATATGTTTTTGCTCTTCATGTATGAATTTTTTGTGGGAAGAATGTGAGTCACAAGAGTGGTTTGACCAATGGTATTGTCAACCTTTAGCTCCCATTGATACATATCAAGTTCCCAAAGCACTACAATTAATCCAGATGGAAGCATTAGTGGATTTCGACCATGTATCTGACCTAGTTGAACCAGATAATTTTCCAATTTATTACTTAGGTGATATTAATTTTCAACTCCTTTTATTACACTTTATATTATTTTTGGTATTAAATTACCATTCTATAAAATGAATGCCATGTGTACGCGATTTTTGTAGATGATCTCAATGAAGAAGGAACAAATTACTTTTTGTGTCATTGTATTGAGGCAAAAAAATGACAACTAAAATCATTGACGTAGAGGGTATTGAGTACCCAATAAGGTCTATTGTTGTGAAAAGGACATGTATTCGGAGGTACCCTATCAAAAAATCTAATGTGTGATTGTTTGAGAACTTTGACACAGATAGACATATTCTTCATTTCTCTAACCTTGTTGTAACAAATATTCAATTGATTAAGTATCATAGTAAACCTCTTAACAATAATTAATGGAAAGTTCATGAATATGACCACGAGGCAATATCTGTTAGAATAAGGGATAGAAATGATCCAATAGGTTCACTTGATTAATTTTTGGTCATCTTCAAGTTTTCACTGTCTTGGAGCATTACAAAGAAGAATGATTATATATAAGGGTAGAATAATTTTGAGAATTTTGTATATATATATATATATTTGGTGAAACATTGTAAATCCATTTATTTTGTATATATAAATGGCCATGACTTGATCTATGCATATTTAGAGGCCAAATTTGGTATAAATAAATGGTAAAGAGATGATATGTGTATATTTAGATGCCAAATTTTGTATATATAAGTGTCCATGAGGTGATTTGTACATATTTAGAGGCCATTTTTTATATATCTATTTTTTTTGCCATTTGATTATAAATGAATAATCAAATTTTGTATCTATGATTCTACTAGAATTTTTTTATGACTATTTATGAGTACATTTCTAATTCATGCACATTGATATAGTGTAATTAATTTATATTTATACATGATGACATTGATATAGTTGTATTGATGATATACGATGCATTTCTAGTTTAGTTAGCCTTTGGATTCATTTTCATCAGGGAGCCGCTTTTGAACTTTGGGCACTTGAGAGACAACACCGACAAGGCATGACTCTAAATCTTATGGTAAGTTGGGATGAAATACAGGAGCATGCCTATCATAAACATACCCAACTAGACACGTTCAGGTTGATAGTTAATGCCCATAGTGAATAAAATGAAAATTTTCCTACATTTCCACCTTATATGTTGCATATTTCTGATGATTTTTGCACCGATTGAAAAACTACTTCCCTGAGAAAATGGCTTTGAGTCTTCAAAATATGAGATAATTTATTGTAAGTGGGCCTCACACAACTCTATATCTTCAAATAGACTAATCATATGCATCTTGGATTCTAAGGAACAACCTATCAAAGTTTGATTTTTTTTTGAACTTAAGGCACTTAAGGGATAGTGTCGGTATGGCATAACTCTCAATGTTCCAGCGAGTTGGGGTGCAACACAAGAGAATTCCTACCACAAGCCTACCCACCCAAATATATCTATGTTGATAGTTCATGCCCACAATGAACATGATGAAAGTTGCCCTACCTTGCCACCTTATGTTGCATGCATTTGATGTTTTTTGCACCTATTGAAAAAATGCTACCCTAAGGAAATGGATTTGAGTCTTAAAAATATGAGATAGTTTATTGTAATTGGGTCTTACATGACCCTATAAATTCAAATAGATAGTTCATATTTATCTTGGATTCTAAGAAACAACCTGTCAAAGTTTGATAATTTTTTTGAACTTAGGGCACTTGGAGATAGTGCCAGTAGGGCATGGATCTCAATGTTTCGACGAGTTGGGATGTAGCACAAGAGAATGCCTACCATAAACCTACCCAATTGAATGCATTTGTACTGATATTTAATCCCCATGATGAATATAATGAAAGTTGTCCTACCTTGCCACCTTATGTTGCATGCATTTGATAATTTTTGCACCTACTGAAAAATGCTACCCTGAGAATATAGTTTCAAGTATTCAAAATATGAGATAGGTAATTGTAAGTGGGCCTCACACAACCCTATATATTCAAACATACAGTCTATATGACAAGAAACAACCTGTCAAATTTTGATAGTTTCTTAAACTTAGGGCACTTGAGAGATAGCATTGGTAAGGTATGGCTCTCAATGTTACAATGAGTTGGGATGCAGTACAAGAGAATTCCTACCATAAAAATTCCCACTCAATCATGTTTGTGTTGTCAATTCATTCCCGTGATGAACAAGATGAAAGTTTCCTTACCTTACCAGCTTATGTTGCATGCATCAGACAATTTTTGCACATACTAAAAAATGCTATCATGAGAAAATGGTTTTGATTCTCCAATATATGAGATAGGTTATTGTAAGTGGGCCTCATAAAAACCTATAGGCTTCAAATATATAGTTCATATCCATCCAAAATTTTGAGAAACAACTCGTCAAAGTTCAACAATTTTTTTTATAACTTAGGGCACTTGAGAGATGACATCGATAGGGTATGTCTCTCAATAATTTTTTTTTAACTTAGGGCACTTGAGAGATGACATTGATAGGGTATGTCTCTCAATATTCTAGTGGGTTGGGATGAAGTATAGGAGCATGATTACCATAAAAATTCCCACTTGGACACATTTTTTTTGATAGTTCATACCGACAATGAACAATTTGAAATTTTTGCTGGCAAGTTGACTTCTTGAGGATGCATGACTCATTTTGTGTTGTCACCATGGAAACAAAGTCATGTTTAGTTTCTGTCATGAAAGACAAAATGACTAAGTATGGAAAATAGGGTAGACAGAGATATTCAGTGATCAGCACATCAGTGCATGTGCGAGAGATTGAGTTAGTGTATGCGCATTCAAATTTATGTTGTATGACATGTATACATGCTACATCCAGATATGCATAGTACAGAACAATAGTACAATGAAGTTACAGGTAGATCAGTAGACCAGTAGACTAGAAGACAGAGCATGGAAGCCGACTAGTGTTTTGATCAGCGTGAATTATTTTGTTATGTAATGGCTAAGCGCCTTTTGTTATATGTTTGTAATTATGTAATTAGCATTGTAGTAAACAGGCTTGAGCTGACTTGTTCAGAAGTGTTGTGTATTTTATTTTAGGGCCGACTAGAGTCTTGTTTTGGGTCACGCCTATTCGGATATGAACATATAAGTATGTAATGTAAAGTTATGTTACATGTGTCGAGAATTATGTAAGAAGTAGATATAGAAGAGCAGTAAGATGAAGTCAGTATATGACATATCTCTTTAAGAGGGTAAGAGCATTCGTGCATACATGGAACTGATCAGACAATAATGTCATCACAACAGTTCATTTTGATATAGTGTATATCATATTTTAGAAGGTTGTAGCCTTCATCCTATTGGGCAGTGAGCCACATACCTTTAACAGGGTTTTGTAAAAGACTCCTAATAGGGTCAGACCTTTAATCAGGTCATTGTACTCATATTGTAAAGACTGCTTCTAACATGACAAAGGAACTTTAACAGATTCATTATACTAGTACAATATTTGTGGGTACTAATTCCCACCAGGGTTTTCCTCTTATCAAGGTTTCCCCATAATCATATCTTGTGTTATGAGTTCTTATGTTAAGCTTCATTCAATGTATGTTTGATTTATGTTTAAGTTGCTAAAAGGTGATTAATAGACAAACACTGATTCACCCCTCCCCCTCTCAGTGTTTCTAACAATTGGTATCAGAGCTCTGGTCCTTAGTAAATAAGTTTAACCACTTGAGGAGATCATGGACTCAGCAGAAGCAAAATATTTGAAAAATAATCTTGAAGCAGCTCTTGAAGATATCGATAGATACAAAAAAGAAAATGAAGAACTTTGACTGAAAGTTGATGGCTCACAAATGCTTATCAAGAAATTAAGAAGAGATTTGAAAGATTGTTCTATAAGTGATTTAGGGAAAATGGTCAAAAATCTCAATGAAGAGAATATGTCTCTAAAAGAGAAAATTGAAAATTTGGATGAACAGCTCATAGACAGTCAAATTGCTATTGAAGAAAAGATCAATGAAAGCAAACAATTAGATGATGAACTCTTGAAAGAAAACATGAAAGTCCTGGAATTGGAAAAAATAAAGAAGAAGTTGGAATCTGAATTAATAGAAGCAAAAGACAAGATTGATAAACTCCACACAAGTTATGATTCACTTCAATCTCAGCTTAATGCACAAAAGAAAAAAGGAGACACTACTGGTCTTGGATATAGTGTAGCACAAATTGAAATCAATTCATTGAAAGAAAGAAAGAAAGATCATGAAGCATCTTCAGAAGCAAAGAAAATTGAAAAAGTTGAAGAGATTAAAACAGATCCACCTAAAGGGGAAATCAAGCAAGTTAACAGAACTTGTTATGCACATAACAAGCATGGTCATTTGGCAAGAGATTGCAAAGAGGTAAGACCTTTCAATGGTTATTGTTACTCCTATAATAAGTTTGGTCACAGGGCCATACATTGCAGATTAAATCAAAGAAGAATGAATCAAAACAATCAGAGAAATCAACCTCAAAGAAATTTGCAGAACACTACATGTCAGATATGTAACTACAATGGTCACAGAGCAAAGCAATGCAACATGATAAAAAAGAACATAAAACCTCCTATCATTTGTCATGCATGTGGAAAGGCTGGACACATCTCAAGGTTTTGTAGATCCAGAACTCAAAAACAAGAAGATCCTAAGAAATCACTATTTGAAGAAGAAGGAGAAGTCAAGTTTGTTCAAGAAAAAGAATATTCAAGAAAAATTTGGGTTGAAGTAAAGAAGGACATTGATGTTGACAAAGTAGTTGATGCATCCATAGTGGATGCACCCTCTACTTCTGCTTGAATAGACCTTCTTGGTCTTAGGGGGTGCTATTCTAGCTCAGGACCCCTGTGCGGCTGGTATACTCACCTTCGAGTATGCGCCTATGCATTCATGGTTATAAGCACATAATACTGTAGTATGCATACACACATTGTCTCAAATTCATTAGGATCAAATTTGCAAATTCTTTGAGTAATTTGCGTACAGTTGCAAACATTAAATGCAGTAGCTTTTATAAAATAAAGTAAGTGTTCAATCTTCTTCACACTTGCATTTGAGATCATAGAATTTGGAGAGCACTAGAGCACTAAGCATCAAGCACAGAAAAATAACAAATTTGGTAGTTAAGCAAACCGATAAGAAGTTATAACGGAACCCTAGTAGCCGCACCATTTTGGAATTTTGTGAAACCCTACTTAATCAAGTTCCAAGTAAGTATGGTGACTCTAGTTGTATTTGATATTATAGAGAGGAAGAGATTTGTATTAAAAAAGCATCCATTCAAATCCATACTGGATGATGTGGAGGGAGCTTTCTCCAAAACCCCATTAGGCATTGTTCATGTAGAGGATATCCGCGCATACATTTACTGTAAGAAGGAAACAATAGGAGATATCAGTATAGCCACTCATATGGGATCTATGATGAAACCTGACTACACATTCAAGGATGTGTTCACACACTTGATTGATAACCCTATTTTTGAATACTCTAATGCACATGAGTTTGATGAGCCAGAATGGGTGAAGATTTTGCTAAGCAGAATACATGATGACCTTTACTGGATTGGTGAGGTTCCTATGTGCATCACTATAGATCTAATCCATGAATTAAATGGACTTCCCAAGACTAGACCAGTTCTTCCCATTGTCAAAGATGTCAAGAAGCAAGTTGAACAAGTTTGCCTATCTAGAAGTGACAAGCATGGAATGATAGTTGACCCTATCAAGGAAGATGACATAAAACTTCTAACTATGATACTTGGGTATAAGTTTCAGAAAGCAAGCAGGTTGAACAATGTCTCTGCAGCAACAGTCGTAGCAGCTATCAGAATGGTGAAGGATAACACTCAATACAACCTATGAGAGATCTTAGGCGCTCAACTGATTGACAACATTCGAATCATCAATCATGACAGGAGAAAGACATTCAGGTTTGGATCTTTGATCATCTACTTGTACTTCCATATTGTTGGAAAGGTTGCAAACCTTTACCTAGAAAGAAGCAAACCCACAATGTCTCAGATTTCTCTTAAGGACACATTAGAAAGCAGTGTAAGGGATGCCATGGATATGGATATCAAGACATTTAGGATCAAGATGAAGAAAAGGTTCAGAATATCTGAGAAGATAGTTGACAAATATAAGGATACCATATGTTTCATGGTGGAAATAGATTGCACTTACATGGAGGCAGTTGAACCTAGAACCAAATGGATTCATCCTCTTGGTTATGAAGTGGAAGAACATGTGTTAGAAGGATATGCACAAGTTCTATTGTCTGCACCCAAAGATCCTAATGAGCCAAGGTGGGGCACTTACAGAGAGAAAACTAATGAAGTGGATATTATCTTACACAGTGCTGATAATAAGAGGAAGGCATCCAGAATCACATCTAACATTCTAAAAGTTCATGGAGTCACTCAAGAAGATCTTGACAAAGCTAGAGAAGCCAAGATAGCTAAAGAACTTAAGAAGACATATGAGATCCTAAAGAAGAATAAAGTAGAGAGAACCTCTGCACCCTCTACCATTGTTGACCTAGAATCATCTCCACCTTCTATACCAAGTAAGAAGTCTAGAGGAAGAAAACAAGTGCCCACAAATCATCCATCATCAAGGAACACACGGAGCAAAGAAAGAAATACTCAAGCCCCTCCTGAGGTAGGATTTAGACCTAGTCTAAATGTCTTGAAGAACAAAATTGTAAATAAAGGTAGACTAGATACAATTGCTAAAGTGTATGACAAATATCAAGAGATTGATAAGACTAAGATACACTCTATGATCATATCTCATATGATCAAGTTTAAAAAGTCAGTTCTTGAACTCAAGACAATGATACCAGATCAGTTATGGAACATATTGGAGATCATGAAAAGACATGCAATAGGGGAAGACATGAGGATTAGAGAAGAAACATTGGATACTCTTCTCCCTATATGCTTGCATGATGAGAAGGATATTTTATTAGATATGATGAAGCCTCATATCAGAACCAAGACAAGGACCTTATAGATTATGAACACAAAGTATGAGTAGATAGCTAAAGAGACTGAAAAGGCATTTGCACAAGTGTTTATGGATAGACACATGTATCCGTCAATCACGCCCACAACAAAGGTAACTCTAGCTCCACCTAAACAGGCTATAGAAGCAGTAATTCAGAATACACCTACAATAGGTCCACAGTTTTCAGAGCCCACAGTAACAATAACTTTTGATATATAAAAAGAATCAGAAGATACTATATTGGTTGATAATATCAAGATATCCATGACAACATCTAAAAAAGATATGGACAAAGTTGATAAAGCATTTGTAAACACTGAAGAAATGTACATTGATGATACATATGCATGACAAGATGAAGTTCCCACCAATGATCCAATTGACATAAATGAAGAAAAAGATACTCAAGGTGATGAGACACTAGTAAAAGAAATACAAGTAAATATTGAATGCATGGATACCAGTCAGAACACTATATTCTCATCATCCACTCAACCATCTACCTCATTGTTGTCAAGGTTAACTCCTGATTCAACAAGTCTGGATGCATGGGGAGAAGAAGACCTAATCAAGATCAGTTTTCTTGCTATGGAAAAAGAAAAGGAGAAACAAGTGATGAGGAACCCTCACTTTTTGGAATCAGTAAACATATTGAATGACTTAGTGCCTGCTGGCAAGAAAGTAGCCAAAGTCCAATCAATTGATGATGTGGACAACATCCTGACAAACTTTAAATCACACTCTACAAGCCTAGTAGACTCAGCTACTAGAATTGCAGAAGATGAATACAAGAAGGAGAGGTTGAATGAATTGATAAATAATTTTACCTTAGACCTAAAATCCTTAAAGATTGGGCAATCCATACTGAAAGAATTAGCAGCTAAGGGTAAGAAATTTATAGCTAACTGCATGGATAGAGTGAAGTTCACCTTTGAGCACATTAAAAAGATAGAAGAGGAAAACATCATGGTGGACAGCATTAGAAAATCAGTTGAGACTTCCATGCAAGACATGAACATATGCAATAATGTCTATCAAGGACAGTTAGACAAGATTGAAAAGGCTAAGTTGGAAATCAACAAGATAAGAGTCTGACAAACTCAGTTGAGAAATGCACTTGTACCATCTCTAGCAGTCCTAAATGAGAATGTCAAATAGATTGATGCTACCATTGTGACATATGATCAAGGTCCTTGAATGGATCTGATAAAAATGGAGAAGCTGACATATGCCTTATGCGCGCATCTACAGATTGTTGATACAATGAAAGTGTTCTAGAAGAAAGAGATCCATCTCTTCAGATTGTGTACCCTGAAGTTTACATGGAGTAAGTATGTAGAAGACTTACAAGTTTTTGTACACCTTTGTCATTAATGTCAAAGGGGGAGTAATATAGAATTTGTATATGTATATATCAATAAGATGTTATGATATACAGTCATTTTTTGTGTTAAGTCATTTTGAGAAACTTGGCCGCATTCCTTTGTTGCCATAACTGACAAAGGGGGAGATTGTTGGAAAGTTGACTTCCTGTGGATGCATGACTCATTTTTTGTTGTCATCATGGAAACAAAGTCATGTTTAGTTTCTGTCATGAAAGAAAAAATGACTAAGTATGGAAAATAGGGTAGACAGAGATATTCAGTGATCAGCACATCAGCGCACGTGCGAGAGATCGAGTCAGCATATGCGCATTCAGATATATGTTGTATGACACGTATACATGCTATATCCAGACACACATAGTATAGAACAATAGTATGAAAAAGTTACAGGAAGATCAGTACACCAGCAGACCAAAAGACAGAGCATGGAAGCCGACTAGTGTTTTGATCAGCGTGAATTATTTTTTTATGTAATGGCTAAGCGCCTTTTGTTATATGTTTTTAATGATGTAATTAGCATTGTAGTAAACATGCTTGAGCTGAATTGCTCGGAAGCATTGCGTATTTTGTTTTAGGGATGACTAGAGTCTTGTTTTGGGTTGCGCCTATTCGGATATGAACATATAAGTATGTAATGTAAAGTTATGTTACATGTGTAAAGAATTATGTAAGAAGAAGATATAGAAGAGCAGTAAGATGAAGTCAGTATATGATATAACTCTTTAAGAGAGTAAGAGCATTCATGCATACACAGAATTGATCAGACAATAGTGTCATCACAACAGTTCATTTTGATATAGTGTATATCATCTTTCAGAAGGTTGTAACCTTCATCCTATTGGGCAGTGAGCCACAGACCTTTAACAGGGTTTTGTAAAAGACTCCTAATAGGGTCAGACCTTTAACCAAGTCATTTTACTCATATTATAAAGACTGCTTCTAACATGGCAAAGGAACTTTAACAGGTTCATTATACTAGTACAATATTTGTGGGTACTAATTCCCACCGGGGTTTTCCTCTGATCAAGGTTTCCCTGTAATCATATCTTGTGTTATGAGTTCTTATGTTAAGCTTCATTCAATGTATGTTTGATTTATGTTTAAGTTGCTGAAAAGTAATTAATAGAAAAACACTGATTCACCCCCCCTCTCAGTGTTTCTAACAAGTTTCCCTACCTTGATGCCTTGTATTGCATGCATCTAATGATTTTTGCACCTACTAAAAAATCCTACCCTGAGAAAACGGCTTTGAGTATTCAAAATATGAGATAGGTTATGTTGGTTCCCAAATTAATAGATTGGAAAATCCTAAGAGTATTCCAATCTCTATGATCAAATTATCCAATTGACTTGGCCAACTAATAGGAATCACCAATATGTGGTTCACTCCATTGCATTTTAGGCTCTCCATAACCTAGGCGGGTGCACCTATTCTCCAACTATCTCCTTTGGTTGAATATTTTTATAGCAGATTGATTTCTTGCCCTTTTATATATAATCTATCAAGATAGCATAAAATCTTGAACTATATTTGATTATTTGATTCTTCTTCTACTTTCAATGATTCTAACTATATTTCTAATATTTCCTTCTAAGTAGATATCTACCAATTACTTTTTCTACCCATTTCCTCACTTCTGATGCTAGAACTTGATTCACTTCTATCTTTGATTCTAATTTTATGCTATTTATTTGATCCTACTAGGAATAATAATTGATTTTATTTGAAATTTATATCTTTTATGAATAAGACCAGTCCCCTATCCATATTGGGCAGAGAGTCACCCCTCCTCAAACCCTCATATACCACTTTGTGAGTCAATATTTTATCCTTTAGATAAACTATCAACTATTCAGTCCTATCAATTCAAAATGATCAAGTACACAAAACACCAATTAGTCTAATTAATTTTAATTCCTCTTTCATAAATCCAATCAGACAAGAAACATAAGGACAACACTTCACAAATGCTTCTTGATATTTGAATTAGTGTGAAGGACAAATAACATATTTGCACAATTTTTAAAAATAGCAATTAATTATTTGAATTAATAATCATAAAGGACCAATTTGACAAGAAAATAATTCCACACCATAATTACAGAGAAAGGACTAGATCCTATATTTTATTTCTTCATAGTGGTAAAGTACAATGATATATTTACAATGTGATAATTCCCCCCATGTTTACATTATATATGTGTGTGTGTGTGTGTGTGTGGTTGAATAGTTTTCATACTCCTTTGGGGTGGAAAGATACCATTGTTGGCAAGTTGACACTCAGGGTGTATATGACTTATTTTGTGTTTTCATTATGGCAACAAAGTCATATGATGTTTTGACAGTAAAATTTGAAGATCAAAATTAGCTAAGTATAGAAAATAGAGCAGTACAAAGATATGCAGTTGATCAGAGCACCAACGCACGTGCGTACGTTCGAGTTAGACTATGCGCCTTTATATTTAAGCTTGTTGATATATTATTAAGCTTAGACTATACACACATGGTACGGTATGTCAGTACAGAGAAGTTACAACAGGTTAAAGTGCCATTAGCAGTTCAGAATATAGAGCATGAGGCCGACCTCAGATTTTGGATTAACGCATAATATTCTATTTTTTAATGGCCATGTGCCTAATTGTAATATGTTTTTAATTATGTCTTTAACACTCATGTAATCACACTTAAGCCAATTTGTTTGGAAGCGTTGTGTATGTTATTTTTGGGTTGACTAAGGTCTTGTTTTTGGTCGTGTCTATGCAAACATGTATATATACTAGACATGCACTTTTGTATTAAGTGTGTGAATGAAAAATAAGAAGAGAAGATATTCAGAAGAGAAATACAAGAGAAACAATACGAAGTAGAAGTCTTCAAGAGATTAAAGCATCAGAGCATAAATGGAACTGATCAGACAATAGTGTCAAAACAATAATTCATCTTTTTGATATAGTGTATATCTATTATCTGAAGGTTGTAGCCTTCATCCTATTGAGCAATGAGCTCTGGTAGTGAGCCAACAACCTTTAACAAGGTTTTGTAAAGACTCCTAACAGGGTCATTATACTTTCATTATAAAGACTTCTCCTAACAGGGCAAAGGAACTCTAACAAGTTCATTAGACTAGTACAATCATTTGTGGGTACTAATTCCCACCGGGGTTTTCCTCTGATCAAGGTTTCCCCGTAATCATATCTTATGTTATGCTTCAATTTTTATCTATATAATTTAAGTTTCAAATTGATGAAATAAAGATAAATAGACAAACACTGATTCAACCCCCCCCCCTCTCAGTGTTTCTAACAATTGGTATCAGAGCTCTGGTCCTTTGAAAGAAAGTTTAACCACTTGAGGAGATCATGGATTCAACAGCAAAGAAACATCTGAAAAAGAATCTTGAAGTAGCCCTTGATGATCTTGACAGATCTGAAAAAGAAAATGAAGAACTTAGACTAAAAGTTGATGGCTCCCAAATGCTTATCAAAAAATTAAGAAAAGATTTGAAAGATTGCTCTACAAATGATTTGGGAAAAATGGTCAAAAAGCTGAATGAAGAGAACATGTCTTTGAAGGACAAGATTGAAGATCTGAATGAACAGCTTACAAATGGCCTAACAACTATTGAAGAAAAGACCAAAGAAAGTAAACAATTAGATGAAGAACTTATGCAAGAAAATATGAAGATCTTGGAGTTGGAAAACATCAAGAAAAATATTGAATCTGAATTAACAGAAGCAAAAGATGAAATTGAGAAATTACACACAAGTTCTGATCTAATTCAATCACAACTTTATGCACAAAAGCTAAAAGGTGATACTACTAGTGTTGGATACAGTGTAGCTCAAATTGAAATGAATGCAATGCAAGAAAGAAAGAAAGCACAATAAGAATCCACAGTAGCAAAGAAAATTGAGAATCTAGCATAGGGTAATACACAACCTCCTAAAAATGAACACAAGCTAGTTAACCAAACTTGTTATGCTTGTAACAAACATGGACACCTGACAAGAGATTGTAAAGAGGTAAGATCTTTCAATGGATATTTTTACTCTTGTAATAAATTTGGTCATAGGGATATACATTGCAGAATAAGTCAAATAAATTAGTCATAGTAGAACCAAAGAAACATGACTCAATACAATCAAAGAAATCAACCTCAGAGAAACTATCATAACATTACATGTCAGATATGTAATTATAATGGACACAGAGCCAAGCAGTGAAACATGATAAACAATATCAATAGACCTCCAATCATTTTCCACTCATGTAACAAAGCAGGACATGTCTCAAGGTTTTGCAGGTCAAGAACTCAAAAATAGGAAAAGCCTAAAGAATCATTAATTGAAGAATCTGGAGAAGTCAAGTTTGTAAAAGCTACATAATATTCTGGTAAAATATGGGTTGAAGTAAAGAAAGACAATGATGAGAAAAAAGTAGTAGATGCATCCATAATGGACGCACCTTCTACTTCTGGTTAAATTTGACCATCATGTTCTTAGGGGGAGCTATTCTATTTCTCAACCCTTGTGTGGCTAGTATACTCACCTCAGAGTATCCGCCTATGGATTCATGTAACTGATGATAAAATGCAGAAGTATGCATAGACACATAGCTTGAACTTTGACTGAAGAAAAGATTGAAATTATCAATGTAAACCACATTACGACAACAAGAATTAAATGCAATAACCTTTTATATAAGTCAGTAAAAGATCTTTTATCCTCACTTTGCATTTAAGATTGAGCATTCAGAGAGCGCAACAACAGTTATCATCGAAGTGTTAAGGGATAAACCGTTGGTTGGTTAGCAAGACAAATCAAGTTGATTCTGTCTTATACAGAGCAAATAATAAAAGAAAGGCATCAAGGATTAAATCTAACATCCTAAAGGTTCATGGGGTCACACAAGAAGACCTAGATAAAGCTAGGGAAGCTAAAATTGCAAGAGAGATTAAAAAAACACCTACAAAAGTCAAGATAGAGAAATCAGATGATATCCATAAGAAGAAGAAGAAGAAGAAATATGATGAAGGTACATCTGTGCCTTCAACTACTATTGACTTGGAATCCTCTCCACCTTCAGTACCAAACAAACTGACTAGAAGAAGGAAACAAGTTCCCACAAGTCACCCATCCTCAAGGACAACACGGAGCAAAGTTAAGAATACTCAAGCCCCTCCTGAGGTAGGATTTAGACCTCTCCTGATAGTCTTAAGAAACATAATCATTAATGAAGGAAGACTAGATTCAATTTCAAATGTTTATGACAAGTACCAAGAGATAGATAAATCAGAGATACATTCTATGATTATCTCTCATATGATCAAGTTCAAAAGGTCAGTATTGGAACTCAAGATAGTCATTCCTGACAAAGTATGGAACATATTAGACCTATTGAAAAGACAAGAAATAGAGGAAGATATCATCATTAGAGGAGAAACATTAGACAGTCTTCTCCCTATTTTCTCACATGATGAGAAAGCAATTTTGTTAGATTTGGTAAAACCTCATCTAAGAACCAAAACAAGAAATCTTCACATCATGAACAAAGAGTATGAGTTGGTTGGAAAAGAGACTGAAAAAGCATTTGAGAAAGTATTTTTGGATAGACACATGTATCCGTCAATGGAACCTCACATGTATCCATCAATGGCACCTACACCTAAAGTGACTCCAGTCCCTCCCAAATAAGATAAAGAACCAGTGATTCCAAATGTGCCTATGACAGGTCCACAGGATTCAACACCCAAAGTTACATCACCCTCTGATACAGTCAAGGAATCAGATGAAACCATTCTGATAAATGATGTTGAGATCACCATGTCAGCCTCAGAAAATGATTTAAATAAATTTGAGGAAGCATTTATAAGTACTGAAGAAGCTGAGAAGGTATGCACTGATAACACTTCTTTGCAGCAAGAATAAGTTCCTACAGAAGAAACAATAGGTCAAAATGAAGAGAGAAAGGATGAACCTAATGAACCACCCTCTATGGAGATCCCAGTGAAAATTGAATGCATGGATGTTAGTAAAAATGCTATATTCACTCTATCTAGCAAACCATCAGTATCATTGTTGTCAAGCTTGACCCTTGACTCAACAAACCTAGATGCTTGGGGAGAAGAAGACCTAATTAAAATCAGTGTATTAGCCATGGAGAAATCCAAAGAGAAACAAGTTATGAGAAAACCTCTCTTTCTAGAGTTAGTGAACATTTTGAATGATTTAGTACCAGTAGATAAGAAATTGGAAAATATACAGTCAATGGATGATGTTGACAACATATTAACTCGCTTCCAAGAAAATTTCATAAGTTTGGTAGATTCAGTTACTAAAATTGTAGAGGAGAAGTAAAAAAGGGAAATATTGGATGAACTAACAAAGAACTTCCAATTAGATCTCAACTCCTTGAAGATTGGTCAAAAAATTCTGAGCACATCAAGAAGATTGAAGAAGCAGACATGTTGGTGGAAAACATCAGGAAATAAGTTGAAACATCCTCCCAAGACATCAACATCTACAACAACACCTATCAAGGGAAGATAGAAAATATTGAAAAGGCCAAGGTAGAGATCAACAAGATAAAGACCAGGCAAAGACAACTAAGAAATGCACTTGCACCCTCCTTAGCTGTCTTGAATGAGAACATAAAATAGATAGATGCAACAATTATTACATATGATCAAGGCCCCTGCATGGATCTAACAAAGATGGAGAAACTCACATATGCATTATGCACCCATCTATTGATGGGGTTTTGCTGACCGGGTCTGCCAACAGTCATAAGTTGTCACCAGGTTCCGGGGAAATCGGCCAACTCCGCCTGTAAAGGTTGTCCGGGGGAAATAAATCCTCCGGGCCTTCAAGCACCTGGGTGTTGGGTCACGACACTACGGGGCTCGGTTGGGAGAGGTGACTATTTTTGAGGTGGATAGCTGGTTTCTTCAACTCATTCTCTCCGGAGATTCGATCAAAGTAAAGTTTTCCCAAGCATTTTATACTTAACAAATAAAGTGAAAAAGATCCTGCAGGGTTAGAAGTATTTCATCTAACTACAGTCATGCTGAAATGTCTGGAACATCGATAATACTCTGATAAACTACACTAAATACTGAAGAAACACATAACCATCAGCTAGCATTTTATCAGTAGCGAGAATAAAGAGGTCATTAATCTATTTTAACATACTAGAGTAGAAGACATAAAGAACATCAAAACATGAAATACCATTAACTCAGAAGCAGGAATGCCAACAACATCATTGCCAAGAATTCTTCCTTCTTTATTAATGTTCCTTCCAGCAAGCACTGGTGCGTGATACAATGGCGGCTCCAGAGGAGAATCTAACTATTGAGAATAGATCAATGGAGCATTGAGCTCTGCAACTCGAATAGAGAAATTACTTTGCTATTACTATGGACAACAAAATCATCAATTTCGCCAACCCTTGGAAATGGGCTGATTTGCCTATTTATACAACTCTTTTCTAACCCTAACCCTATTTACATCATGCCTTAATAAAATACAATATCTGGGGGCCGGTACTACCTGCACCACCTTACAAAAGACCTAGAGATGGAATAGGTCTGCCATGTCAGAAGACTAAGATAAGAATATACATTGGAAGAATCAGTCTCGAGAAGAGAGCCAGAAAGGAGAAAGGAAGGAAGTAGGTCGCTTGAGGACCGAGGCTACATGCCTCATAAATGGGAAATGCAGCGCCCTGTCTCCAATGTGCCAGATGTACCTCTGAGCGACACCTTGAGAAGACCATCCTGTCAGAAAACCAACTGCCGAGTCGACGCCCCTTGATGTGGCCAACTACCTTCTGACAGTCTTTATTAACCACTTTTGAAAGTGATCGGTCGGCCTCGGGGACCGGGACACTGATCACTTTAAAGAATACAAAATTGTTGGATCTAGGACTCCGGGATCCGGGAACTTACGCCCCAAAAGGAATAAAGAATACTCCATACTTGAATTGTCCCGGTCCCCGGAGAAAACTCAAGGCTACTTATTATCATTGAAGGCCTGGAGGAGGTGAGAAATGCCATCCTCATCTATCTCTTTTAGGCTGGCCCTTCTGTGCCTAGCCACTTCAACTTGTTTCCCCAGGTCTGGAACATTTTCTTTAAACTCATCTGCCCTCTTCGCGGCATCATGACCCTTAAGTATCATGCTGGTTAGTTTCGCCATCTGGGTCCCATCTATCCCCTCCGGGGATTGATACCGGGATTTCATTATCTCATCAAAACTTCCAAAAATTGAATCTTTTGGGGTATACGTATCTGTGCTAAGGGGATCAGCCCCGGAAGCCTTTATCACAAAAGACTTGTATAAATTAGAAGAATATTTTACAGCATTTACCTTTTCCTGCAAGGACTCTACCAGTTGCTTGGTTACCTCCAATGTGAGGTCAAGTCTGGAGTGCTGAGTTCTTACAAAATCAAATGATTCCTCACCCAGAATTCTGGATTCAGAAATTATATCTTCTCCCAAGGTGAGGAGCTCTTCGAGCTCCACCTTCCACACTAGGTAATTTTTGGCGTCACTCTCCCACTGCTCAATAAGCGCTTCCGCCTGATGAATAACTTGCCGGGCCGTGTATAGGTCTGGGAGAGTGGATGCCAGGAAACGTCAGGTGTTTCCTATCTGCAGGGCGATCCATTCGTCCACTACCTGGGATTTATTTTTCATCATTCGCAGGGAGTCTATGTCACTCTGCGGTAATTCTTCTGAGGTGGAGGCCTCCAGAGGAGCGGTGTTGATTGGTCAAGCCAGCTCAGTAAGCAACCCAACAAGGTTGGTGTTCTTTTCCTTTTCAACTTTGAGCCTCTGGGCTTCCTTTTCATATCGGGCCTCCACTGCCCTTGCTGCCTCCTTTAGCAAGTCTACCTCACCCTGCTTTCCCCTTTTTCCTAGGGATACCTCTGCAACATTGTAGTCTGCGGGATCTGCGGTTGCTTCATCGGCGTCTGAGGGAGGTGTTGCCACAATGGAAACTATTTCTCTGCCCATCCTAGTTCAAAGAGTGTGAACTGTCCGGGCTTTCTTTGCCTTCGACGGGGCCTGAAATTGGGCCATCATTTCGGCCAGGGAGAGAGGAATCACCGGAGCAGACTGAGCTTTTCTCTTCTTGCTCTCAACCAGCCACTGAGGGGGGAGGGGTGGCCTTCCTGCCAGAGTTTGTTCTCCTGATTCTTTCCCTGTATCCGGTGGCTGTTGCTCTTCAACGACATGGACCTCATCCGTACCTCTCCCTGCCTCGACTTCTTCTGTAGTAATATTTTCTTTGTCAACCTCCATCTCCTCAGCCTTGTCCTCTGTACCTATTCCTTTATCTGGACTCTGGTAGGCTTCCTGAGGGATTTCTTCTTCAAGCTTCTCTTCTTGTTGTTCCTCCTCTTCTGCTAGATTCTCTTCTTCTGCTGGAGCCTCTTCTTCTATCGGCACCTCTTTCGGTAGTAGGGGAGGTATCGGGCCAAGATTCAGAGTTTGGGCCACTGTGATTACTTGCCCGAAGGTTTCTCCCAGGAGTGGCCCTTGGAATGTGGCAGCTGGGTTTACGATTATTCTCGAAGGTCTATTCCCCCCAGCGGATGCCATTTGTTCGCTTGGCTTTAGTTGGTCCACTCCTGGATCTTGTATTTCTTGAGCTCTGAAGATAATCTTCGGTTCTGTCTCTTTTTCTTCTGCCTCCTACTCCTGTGCAGGTTCCTATTCCAGGTATTCTGGGTCTGCAACCTCTTGTTCTTTCTCTAGAACTTCTGTCCCTGCTTATGTATTGTCCCCTTGCAAATTTCTGAACTCATCAGTTGCAAATACATCATCAAATTCCTCTTGCAGAGGGGGACTGGCTGGGACCTTTATAGGCTCTGTTTCTTTCTCCGGTTCTGGGGAACCGGAAGAAAGGATCTCTACTTCCCAGGGGAGGGATGTCTTCGACATCGGTACCGGCTCTGCTTTGGCCTGTTTGATGTGCTTCCTCTTCCTCCGGGTGATCAAAGGTGGCCCCGCATCAGCTATTGCTGCCGCCTCCATGGGATCCACCCCCGTTGCCTTCACCATTAGGGCTGCCAGTGACGGGGAGGAAGGGGGACAAATTGGTCTGGCCATGAGCAAGGGAGTGGCCAGCCTCATTATTAACCGCTCCCTCATCTGCTGGGAGGCTGCCACAGACTGCTTGATCTATTCCTGTATAGGGACTTCTTACATAGGAGGGGTCGTGTCTATCCTTTTTCCCTTATCTACCCCCTACGAAGAAGTCCCAGTGCTTGGGGTCAATTTGTGTCCTGGCTGTGGTGTTAGCTTTTGTTCCAGTCGTGGAGCTTGGAGAGTACTCCCAACGCATACCCTCTTGAAATAGGCATGAATTTTCTCGACCACCTCCCAAGTGAAGTCCTTAATCATGGGCCCCTCTTGGGCGGCCCAATCCATTGCCGGCAGAGCCATTTTATCGATCCCCTTGGCCTTGTACTGGGGGTCGATGGTGGGGGCAGTGTCCGAGAAATTCTTTGGGAACCTCTGGAGTCTCAATAGTTGTATCATTCCGGCTGTCATCCTGACATAGTGCTGGCTTCTCACCTCCACGTCATCTTGGAAATCTACCTAGAAGTCCTCTATGTGTATTAGATGGGGCTCTGAAGCCTAGGGCATTGCCGTTGCTATTTTCCCATGCTGATCAAAGTTCTTCTGCGCCAGATAGAATTCCTGCAAGTTATAACTTTTTAGCTCATTGTCTGCCTCCTTCACGGCGGCTAGACTGCAGGTGTAGTTCCCACAGGTGATTGGGAATGGGACGTTGGGGATCTTCTTGAGGGAAAAGAAGGTGTGCAACTCCATCATTTGCCGGCAGTATTCCAACAGCACAATCTCGTTCCTGCAATGCCTAGGCAACAAGTAGGGTTTCTGAGAGAAGCCGACGACCCTAATGTATGTATGCTGCCGGAACTGAATATAGTAGTTTCCATAACTACGAACTAGCTTCATCGCCTCAGTGGGTAGGCGGTATCCGGCATCCCAGGTGGGTGTAAGCAAATGGTAGTAAACGAATGCATCGTTCAACTGGAAGAAACTGGGGAAGCTGGCCTCCCATTGAATTTGTGGAAAATGGTCCCACGGTGCTTTTTGTCTCGGGCCAATCCCAAGCATGCCATCTGTAAGTAGGCCATTGGAGTGGGGCCACTATTGTGCTAGGACCCAGAAAACATAAAAAGACATATAAAACTTCTTCTTCCTGTCTAGTTGAAGGAACTGGGAGTCGACGTGATTAGAGATTATTGCGGCCCAGTCGAAGAATTCTCCTTTGGTGGAGATGCCGAGAAGGAAATAGTACATCCATTTGGAAAACTCCTGGGTGGAGGGCTGCCCAAATACCTGGGCCAATGCTATTATCCCCATCTGGATGCTCTCCTTGAATTTAGAGCGGGGGATTTCTATCTTCATCCTCTTTGGGTCCCTCTTTGGGGCCTTAAGCCAGTGGGTATTCATGTACACCCAAGCAACATCCTCCAATTGTGTAAAATGTTCCAAGGCATCAGTCCTTGTAACAACTGTGGCTCTGTCGAATTGTGGGATTCCTAGTCCCGCCCGAAATGTTTCTGGGTCGAGGGATACCAGAGGAGTGGGGTATCCTGTGGGTTCCGTGGCTGAAAGCATGACGGCCCGGATGGAAGAGTTGTAGTTGGCAGCCAGTGTTAGGATAAGCTCTAGAGACTGCACGGAGCATGGGAAGTAAGCTGCCCAGAGGATCCCGGAACCTTTGACGTTGATCGCCAGTTGATCTCTAGCTTGTCGCTGGATGTGCATCACTTTTACCAAGGCCTGCATCTCTGCCCACGTTCCAACGCTGGTGTCAGTTATAAGTTTAAGCTTGGACTCAATATTTGAGCCCGTGATGACATTGTTCTGCACGAACTTCATGGTGAGGGGCAGTTTCTCCAGGGCCCTCTCCATCTTGGACTTTGTTGCTGCCCTGGTGGCTGTTGAGGGAAGTTCCAGACTTCCGGGCGGAGAGGAGGCGGATGCTTCAGACATGATTGATAGATAAATTCTGGGAACTTGCAAGACAAAGCGACCATCAGAATATTTTATCAAAATAAAATAGTTACTCTAGGGTCCGGAGATCTTACCACCGCGACGTTTTGCTTTTCCTGAAAATTTAGTTTTATGCAAAGATACCCGAAAAGCAAAACACATCGTAAACTTAAGACTTTATTAAACATCCAAGTCTAGGGAATTTTATCACACTTAGCAAAGACGCGGGATGGATGGTGGTAGGAGACCCAAAAACTCAGAGAAATGACCATTGGTGAGGACGTGTAAAGGGCCAAGTCATCAAGCCCACGTGGGCGCCATGTGCGGGGGTATTAAATGGAAGTTATGGCGATGACGGCAGAGCCAACTATCTGAATGCGCGAAAAGGGAAAGCCACTTGGCTGGAATTGATTGCGTGCATGGGATATAAATGAGGTTCTGACAGACTCCAAGGAAGAGAGAGAAAACTACCTGTTTGAAACTAGCCGAGAGCCGAGCTTCAAACAGGTGGTTTTCTACCTCGAAGCGAACTCGAAGGCGGAAAACCAGACTCAGGGGTGACTCGACCAACCTGTCAAGTCACCTAGAAGGATATACATGGAGCCGAGGGATATATACAAAGAAATAGGGAGATATATACATAGATTATATACAACTATATCCATATATACATGAATATACAACGTGGGACGACACCCGCGGGAAAACTAGATGAGACAGAAACTCATTTACAACTATTTACAGCTATCTACAGCTATCTATAGCTATCTACAACTAAACTACCTCTGCGTAGAGGGCGAACAACCCTCTGGCAGAGAGCCGACCCACCAACGGGTGGCGAAACTAGAAGACAACAAACCAGACATGACAGAAACAAAATAAAATGGGGCAAACAAAACCAAACAGAACCAAAGAAAACAAGAGAGCGGAAGCAAGAATAGAGAAACAGAAAAGCGGAAATGCCTACCTGAGAACACAGAAGGCGGAGGAAAGGGAGGTTTTACCGTGCGAGCTCGAGTGGCCGAACTGTCAGAGTCACCACCATGAAGCACTTGCAATTTCCTGAGAATGACAGAAGATGTTAAGCATTGATTACTACAAACTCTCTGCAAATGCTCTGTTAATTGCTTTGAAATCGCTCTTTAATTCGCTCTAAGTGCTTGAAGGTTTTAATCACGGTAAATGTGAAAGTGACAGATAATTTCTATTTATACCCGCGGTAAAAAGGCAATCCTCCTCCTTCTGGCGATCTCTGGACAAGCAGAACCTCTGGACTCTGAGCCCGGGGATTCCTCATGATAATATCCTTAAGAACATCATGACGAATAATCCCAGAGTCCAGAATCTGGTTTCCAACAAAAGGCAACCTCCGGGACCGGAGTCCTAGAGGCGAAAAGAAAACAAACAAGACACAACGCCGGGGAAGAAAACCCCAGAGAAAGGAAACAAAAAGGGAAAGAAGAACAAGGCAAGGCCGCAAGCGAAAACAAAAAGGGGGACCCAACATTTTGCACACAAAATGTAGGGACGAGGATGCAGGGCATAACAAATGGTGACTATTTGGGACAAATGCCTATGCGCATTTGAGAACTATAGAATCTCTGGTTAGAAAAACTGGAACAAGCCGCTCCTCGAAGAGTCTGACAGGCAAAGAGAAACATATCTGAGAGAATCCAACCATGTAGGAGTCAGTCCGTAGTCTTTCATCAGTGGTGTCATGTGCTTTGGAAGAAAATCAAGCCGATGACCTCTGGGAGGAGTAGAGAAGAGGCACTAATTACATCAAACCAGCCATCAATTTGGTCGTTTCCCCCGGAGACCAGAGTTCTATCCCATTTTTCCTCTTTGGTTATTTTGTTTATTTCAGGGTGGGGGAAGGCGATACTTCTTTCACCATTAAGCTTAAGCTTAGCTAAATTTAATGGCGGTACTTCTTTCACCTGTCCACCTATATTTAGATGTTTGAAGAGGGGACTAAAATCTGGACCCAGGGAGAATCTCTTAAAGTTTCAGACCTGGGTCAACCAATTAGTACAACTGATCTACCCTCGGTGTGTCTAATTACTTATTCCTTGTATTGTTATTTTGTTCACTGATTGCCAGATTCTGGGAAAGAATGCCCAATGGAGATTCCTCAAAACGCGTCTTGTCCTGTGAAACGAACCCGGAGACCGGGCTGGCTCCACCGTGCTAAAGATAGATTCTAAAGTTCACCATGCCACAGACATTGTACTAGAGGCCAAAGTTATGCGAAGAATTCCAATTCCTGCAAGACAGAACAAAACACCAGGACCGAGAGGAAACCGAAATGAAAACAAATGACAAAAAGGGGATTTCCCTGGAGGACAGCCAACAAGGCTATTTACAAGGCAGGGTACCTCGCAACAAGATACCCGAAAGAGATATTTACAAGCGGAAAGCTTTACATATAATACAACTTTGGACAAACTTACCTTACTCAAAGTAGTGTTTGAGAAACTATCCATTAACGGGCAATGCGACAGGTTCTCCAGTCAAAGTGTTAAGGCGGTAAGTATTTGCCCCGCAGATTTCTGAGATCAAGTATGGTCCGAGCCAGAGCCATTGGAACTTGGTGTGTTTTCCTTTCTTCTCCCAGGCCTTGTCCCTGTTAGCACTTTTTCTTGTATCTCAACCTTAAACTGATTATACTTGAATGAAAACTCCTTTTGACAAGAGAAAGGCTAATTGCTAAGGATTGGATAATATCCTTCTTCGTTTTCGAGCTCCACA